>JAODAL010033956.1:0-44911 GCA_025379985.1 Phyllomedusa bahiana | reverse complement strand
AAAACAGACGTTGCCACTGATCGGCTGAAGTGGTCACATGCCTCTGCCTAGATCACTGTTCTGAGCTGTTTAGACCGAACGTTGATATAAGAGAGTGGCCAATCAGCGGCTGCAGCAGTGATGTCCGGGTTGATAGAAGACAAAATAAGTAAAAAAAACAGGGAGACCGCGTGCTGGAACAGTGGCAAGGAGGAAGGGGAGTATAGATTTTTATTTTTTTAATTAATTTTTAGGCAAATTGGACATCCCCTTTAATGGTTGGTAAATAACTAAACACCAGTAAATATTCCACAACAGTGCAAAAAGTTGAGGTAAGTACTTCGAGAATTACTCTAAGTCAAACCCATTTATGCAGAGCACCTGAAACCAGATTAATTCAACAATCGCTACTGAGCCAAAAAGCCAGCAGGCTGGCACTTGTGACAAATGGAGGAAAGATTACCAAATAGTATCACAGCAGAACACAATAGTGTGGTGTCGTAATCACACACTAATGATTACCTGAGTTTGCAAAGAGACATGATTACTAAATGCAGCTTCAGGAAGCACAAGAGCATCCAGCAGGGAGGGAGAGCAAGCCACACATTTCCCACTTTCAGCACTCATTAGGATGAAGAATGACAATGTCAGGAAATCTGACATCCTTCTTTTATCTTTCCTTTTTTCACTCTCTTACTCCAAGACAGCAAGAGTGTTTGTATTATTTAAAATACCTTACAAGCCGTAAGCATACTGATTTGGAGTTCACTTGATTGCCCAGCATACTAACCTATCATTTTCTACATGGCTAATAACTGCACAGAATCAAACACAGATATTAGTACTGGAGCTAATAAAACGCATAGCATGGATTTTCGTTATAAAAGTTTATTTGTTCTTTATTGCAAAAAAAAAAAAAGTCCACATAGCCATTTTAGTTCATGTATTTAGAACTTGGCACATCTTCAACATCTAGTCCTGGTGTGATGCTGTAGCTTTACCTGTGCCCACCATTTCACCCAAGACATCTTTAAGGGGTTTCTCCAGTTTGCATAGCCCCATAACACATAGAGACCTCCCCCCTCTCCATCATTTATTGCAATGAATAACAGTTGCCTCTCTATTATCTCACTACATCCTAACAGATAACAGCAAGAATTACTGATCCCTCCGTCACGCCCCACAAGTTTTCAGATTATTTATTTCTTGACCTGTTGTAAACAACTTCTCTACTTTTATTGCAATTTGTTATTTTTAAAGATTCTAAGTTCCTTTGAAGGTCCGTGTCTTTTGTCTATAAAAAGTCTGTGAATTTTCAGTTTCTTGTATAAAACCATGTCTGAAAAAGAGAGCTAGTACTTTCGAAAGCTTATCATCAAATATACTCAGTTAGCCTCTAAAAGGTATCACCTGATTTATTCACTCTTCTATATCCTAACAGGACATACTATATGAGTAGGTATTGTTTAAACAAACAAACCCTTGACATTCTGCCCCATCATAAGACATCATGCCATACGGGATTTATATACACTGTATAGTGATTTACCTCTGTATAGCATGATCTCATCACTTTACAATTATCTTAATATGTGCATCTAAATTGTATTTAGCAATGATGCCCTCTTATGTAGAATTGAAAGTCTATGACAGGCATTCTCAAACTGCGGCCCTCCAGCTGTTGGGAAACTACAACTCCCATCATGCATTTAGATCTACAACAGTGGGAATGATGGGAGTTGCAGTTTCCCAACAGCTGGAGGGTCGCAGTTTGAGGATGCCTGGTCTATGAGCATCCAGGATTAAAGGAATATTCCCATTTCATTGATTAGCTCTAAACATGTAGGCAAATGTTAATAAAGATTTTGCTTTGTTTAGGAAATAGAGAAGATTTTATTTATTGCTTGTTAACGCAAACTTCCCTAGGTTACCGACCATCTCTGCTCTCATTACTCCAGCAGCCATGTCAAACTTGGTGACATACTCCCTGTTGCGTGTTACTTCCAAATCAGGAGCTTGTTTACTCATGTTACTGACAAGCTTCAATCCTTTACAGCTCTGTAGCCTTGTGCTCTACAGGCTCAGCTAGGGATACACTGGAACCCTTATAAAAAACCTAGTGGTCTGCACTGTACAGTAGCATATAATTTAGCATATAGCAGTTATTACGGTTTCAGTATAAATGAAGCCACATGCCTAAGTTATACTTTCTAATAATCAAATTGGTAAATCAGTGAACACTACAACTCAAAACTGGCACTAAAAAAACAGACAACGAAAAAGTATCCAGTATAATAGTAATGCATGAATGTTGACATTACTAGAAAATGAGTATATGACTTACTGGTTTAAAGTAGGAGTGTACGATGTCTTGTCCTCATCAATAATTGTGACCATCAAAGTAATGAGGTTTGGCCAGAAATCCAAGTTTTTAATTGTTGGACCTTGATCTTCACGTGGAATGTCCTGTCTCTTACCCTGTAAGATATTAAAATGAACAGTATTTTATGTGATGTACTGTATCATGCAAAAGAAAATGACAAACTGACATTAATAGTACATCTATCTATCTATCTATCTATCTATCTATCTATCTATCTATCTATCTATCTAGGTAACTGTTCCCATCAAAATTTAAATAAATCTGCCAGTTCACATCATGTTTGGCTATCCTTTTCTAACATCTGTTTAACTGATTTTCTTTAAATACATCTGCTAATGGATCTTTCATCATCGTTAAAACGTTTGTTGCCATTTGATGGATTTCCACCAGTTTTTTCAACAGAAAAGACAAATGAAGACTGCCTTATTTATCTTTCCTGACTGATCTGTATTATTTAACGATGCAAGCTTATGGCAACAGAATGCTACAGTGAGTGTTTTTTTATTTAAAAAATGTAAAACATATACAAGAGACCATTCAATGAAAAGTTCTTAAAAAGTTTGTTTTTTGTAAGAAAAAAAAGGAAAAAAGTACTTTCAAACAATTAATGCTACTATTCTATTGTACAAGGTGGTACTTCTCTACTTGTTTAAGCTAAAACTGTCCGATTAGATTACAGCGGATTTATTGAGGAACACTTTTGCAGCAAATCCTCTATGTCTAAACATAGTCTTAGGCCGGCTTCAGATGCACATAGATCCCTATGGCCCTGTAAGTCCAGATCAAAGAAAATGCATCAATCGTACACCCATAAAAAACTGCCCTGACAAAGAAATTAGTTGTATCAGAGCCAAAAATTCTGTGTAATCACCTTTCATAATAACCAGATTTCAGAATTGACCTAAAGAATATTTTAGTTTGAAAACCCAGAGTTCTTATCTACAATAGTACTAAGTGTAATGTAGCAGAGAATGTAACGCACTGTACCTTTCTTCCTATTACAAAAGAAAGCAGTCCATTATTTCACATGACAGGTAATTTGAAAGGTTACTGATCATAAAAGTTACATGTTTCATTTACTTGGACAGGACTGTTGTCTCCTAGTTAAAAATATAAAAATTTCAAAGCTCATTTAACATAACATTTTATCTATCTCCCATGCTGACCCTTAAAGAGTGTCTGCAGTCATTTATTCACAATTCCTTGAAGAGATGCACCTCGGGGTGCAATATTAAACCACTTGATTTTTAAAGTATTTTGCCATATTTTATACCTACTGTCTCACAAAGAATGCCTTGCATAATACTGCATCGTAATGAAAACTAAATTGAGGTTTTTTGGAGGCTAATACCTTCAGCTCACCACCGGAACACCCTACCTACGTCCTACAAATACTTATCCTATATCCTAAATCCTAAAATATATTTAGAAGGGACATCCAGACACAAAACAAAGACATTAACAAACAAATAGGTGGCCAATATAACAAAATGACAATAACAATACACCAAATACAATAAACACACACCAACCCTACTGACAATACAGACAAACCAGTCCAACACGTTTCTCCCACCGATAGTGTGGGTTCATCAGGGAACATCAGGGAATAGTATGTCAACCAAAAATAGACACAATAGTATATCAACCAAAAATACATATATGTGAGAGGCTTACGTCCCTTCAGAATAATGCTTCAATTCAAGACAGGTACCAGGATCCTGTGATGCAGGAAAAGGTGTTATGTAGGATAATGGCTACTGATGGCAGCAGGTAGCTACAGATAGAAGGGAAAAAGACTCTATATATACCCTCAAAAGAAATCAGATGTCGGTACTTACCGCTCGCGTGATGGAAAGTAGCGTCTGGAAACTGAACCTGCGCATGCGCCCCGGCGGTCCTCTGCATGCAAGAAGCATCAGCAGTTGCTATGGGTATTCTTGCGCGTGCACGGAAGGATACACGAGCACTAGGGCCGGACGCCGGCAGCTGTCAAAATTGAAATTGCGCATGCGCCCCGGCGGTCCCTTGCGTGCAGAAAGAGTCAGCAGTTGCTATAGATATTCCCGCGCGTGTCGGAAGGAGAATCCAGGAGAGCTAATAGAATTATTAACAGATCTCCCTTCCATACCCGACATAGATCATATAACTATACTGAATGGGTCCCAAAAAAGAGGAACCAGAGAAAAGGACCCATGAAACAAGGGGGACAACCCGCTGGCCCCTCTATATCAGCTCATTCCTCCTCGCCATCTGTCTCAGGAGTTCCTACACATCCCCATTCTGTGGCCCAACATGAAGGGGCAGGAGCCTCCAATTCCTGGGAGCCCACACCGTCTTTTTTAGAGAAGACCCTGCAGGCCCAATAAGTAATGATGAGAGGCCTGATACTGAAGTTTCCAGTACTGTTCAGATTATTAATTTATCTCACCATAATCTCTCCCAATTTGAAATACAGGTGCTTGAAAAGGGACTATCCTTTGTCCCCAATACTCCCTTCAACGCCTTTAATTGAGTCAAGGATATACATTTATTTGGTAGAATGCTCAAATGGAAAAAAATCTTCAAATTGAATGAGAAAAGGAAATGCCTAGAATTGGGAATTAATCCTGAAGATTTCCAAGACCTGTGTCCTTACTGATTTACTAGAGGAGGGTGAAAGGGATCGTTCTAAAGGTCCGTTTACCACACTGAGATTGAAGAGTACTAAAATGCCCCCTATAAATGACCATAATATCGATACCTTTGTGGAGGTTGTATGTGGTTCGATCGAGAAACTTCAGGGAACCACTGGGAGTAAGCCTTCACATTATAATTTATCTAAACAGGAATATTTGGCCCTAAAAAATTTGGAGAAGGATCAGTCAATAATTATTAAGCCATCTGACAAAGGGGGTAATGTAGTGATAGAGAATTACGAGGATTATAAACAAATGTGCCTTGAGATCCTTAATGATAGGACAGCCTATGGTATTCTGAAATCTGATCCCTCTGGTCCCTTTAAAAAGGAACTTGAGGAAATTCTCAATAATGCTTTGTCTTTGGGACTGATAGACAAAAACGAACATTTATTTCTACTACCTAAGGCCCCCCAAAT
Organism: Phyllomedusa bahiana; assembly: GCA_025379985.1. NCBI lineage: Eukaryota > Metazoa > Chordata > Amphibia > Anura > Hylidae > Phyllomedusa > Phyllomedusa bahiana. The sequence continues at coordinate 39,452 of JAODAL010033956.1, read as the reverse complement.
TGCAACGTTCTATGGGCTTCCAAAAGTCCACAAGGGTCTCTATCCCCTTAGGTGCAGAACAATTGTATCTGGAATAAACAACTTAACACAAAACGTGAGTACATACATTGACTCTCTCCTGTATCCTTTTGTGACAGCACTCTCTTCGTTTATTAGGGATACCACCGACCGTTTACTCAAATTGGAAGGACTCACCATCGAGCCAGACACCTTTCTATGTAGCATAGACTTGGAGACCTTATATAGTTCCATCCCTCATGAGGCAGGACTAAAGGTGGTCCAATCTTTCTTGGAAACCCGTTCCAGTTTTTTGCAGGAACATAATCAATTTGTGTTGAAATTATTGTGGTTTGTATTAACACATAATTTTTTCCTGTTCAGCGGATGCTATTACCACCAGCTCAGGGGGACCGCTATGGGGAGCCCTTGTGCTCCATAAATTGTTTAAGGATGACCTCTATTTTTATATGTTTATATATACCGCATGTTATGGAGTATATAAATGGGCACTTTACTTATAAGCCCATATCTAATAGCTATATAGAGGTATACTCCAAGTAAACCTAGGACACTTTTTATCCAAAAACGGTTTCTCTTTTAATAGTAACAAACTTTTTAAAAAACGACATGTGATGCAAAGTAGCAAAACATAGATACTTATAGATAGACTTATTTAGATAACACAAGCGGTTTAAATTTCTCCTATCCAGGAGTAATAGATAAACATTAGGATTTCAGCCTAAAGTGCTTTCTCTTGCAGTTCTCACTGCTATGTCCGGCAATCTGCACAGGTGATCCGGCCAAACTAATGACGCTGGTAGAAATAACGTAATGGTATATATAACCAGATGACAAGAAAGTAAATAAAGTAACACTTGCGGTTCCTTTAGATTTTCTGACTGTGCAGATTGCCGGACATAGCTGAAATCCTAATGTTTATCTATTACTCCTGGATAGGAGAAATTTAAACCGCTTGTGTTATCTAAATAAGTCTATCTATAAGTATCTATGTTTTGCTACTTTGCATCACATGTCGTTTTTTAAAAAGTTTGTTACTATTAAAAGAGAAACCGTTTTTGGATAAAAAGTGTCCTAGGTTTACTTGGAGTATACCTCTATATAGAGCCCTTGTGCTCCCTCATACGCAAATCTCTTCCTGGGCTGGTGGGAAAGCACCGTTGTTTTTTCTGATCAACATCATCAGGCCCAGGAGAGTATTCTCTACTGGGGTCGTTATATTGACGATATTATCATTTTCTGGTCCGGGTCAACCAATGATTTCCATCGGTTTGTGGAAAGCCTGAACAACAATGATATAGGCCTCAAATTCACGTCGGTTATTCATAGCTCTGAATTAATCTTCCTGGATATATTGATTAAAAAGGGCCAGAGAGGTATTTTGGAAACATCTCTATTTCGTAAATCCACAGCAGGAAATAGCCTGCTTAGGTGGGACAGTTTCCATCCCTTTCCACTATGCCATGGTATTCCGACGGGCCAATATATACGTACCCAGCGGAATTGTTCCACCTTACAAACTTTTAAGGAGGAAGCAGATACTCTGCAAAGAAGGTTTCTCCAACGTGGATACCCTAGAGAGATTCTATCATCCGCATACCAATGGGCTCGTGGTGCCGACCGTACCTCACTATTACACCCTCAAACAACACAAGAGTCTAAGAAAGATGGCAAACTGAGAGTGGTAGGAACTTTTGATAATGCGTTCAAACAAGTTAAGGGGATTATTGCTAATTTCTGGCCTTTATTGCAACAGGACCCTGAGCTAGCGGAATTGATTGACTCCTTTCCCCGTATTACATTAAGGCGGGGAAAGAACCTTGGTGATTCCCTTGTTCATAGCCACTATACCTCTCCTTCTTCACCGGGTAATTGGCTCACGAGCCGAGTGACGGGTACCTATAGATGTGGCGCATGCAGGGCATGCAAGTTCATCCTGGTCTCTAAAACAGTTACCAACATAAAGACCGGAAAAATTTTCCATATGAGGAGCTATGCCAATTGCAAAACACGTGGGGTGATCTATCAAGCTTCATGTGGCTGTCCATCTATGTATGTTGGTAAGACCTCTCGTGAGTTCCGACGTAGAATCTTGGAACATATGGGTGACATCAGAAACCATCGTGATACATCGCTTGCACGCCATATGAATACATGCCATACAAATGATCCATAGTCTGGTACTTTTTTCAACTATTGAGGTTATCACTCCTTCTCAGCGTAAAGGGGATTTTGATAGAAAAATGCTCCAATGGGAAGCCCAGTGGATTTTCTACCTAAAAACCCTTCAGCCACATGGCCTTAATGATTCTTTTTCACTTGCATCATTTATTTGACACCCCTGTATTATTGTAAAAAATTGATTATGTTTATCTTTATATCTACTGTTGTATATAGACATTATTTATGATTACTTGTATCTGTTGTTTTATGGCTCTGGGCTACTGATGGATGTGTGGGATATACTATGACGATATATTGCTTCTACATCTGTTTTGTGTGCATATCCTCTTGCATAATCATGCTCATGTATGTTGGTGCTTACCATGCTGTTTAGCAGGGCCGATATATAACTTTGTCCGGTAGCGCTGGGATTGTTTCCCCCTTTTCCTTACTCTCATCTGCTGAATGAGCTTATGTGCTATTTTTTGTTTATTTTACGGTGTGCATATTCTTCTGGATCTATATAGTTGGTATGCATATAACTATCTTTTTTCTTTACAATGCATTTCTTTATTAATGTTATATCGACGCTATACTATACCTCTGCGCATGCGTTATGGTAGCCTTGGCGACAGTGGATACTCTCTTTCTGAGTGGTGTGTTTGGTTCTCGGGCGCACGCGCGAGTGCCCTTTTGCGCATGCGCACCTACATCCTGACAGCTGCCGGGGTCCTGCCCTACTACGCGTGTGCGTTTATCTTTTCTCGCACGCGCGGAAATATCTATAGTAACCGCTGACGCTTTCTGCACGCAAGGGACCGCCGGGGCGCATGCACAATTTCAATTTTGACAGCTGCCGGTGTCCGGCCCATAGCAACTGCTGATGCTTCTTGCATGCAGGGGAACGCCGGGACGCATGCGCAGATTCAATTTCCGGACGCTACTTTCTATCACGTGAGCGGTAAGTACTGACACTTGATTTCTTTGAGGATATATATAGGTCTCAATCGCCTCTATCTTTAGCTACACTGCTACGCCATACAGTAGCCCCCCTTATGCCTACGAACTCCTAATTTCTGCAGTCACAAGTGTCCTGGACCTGATGCTTAATTGAGCATTATTCGAAGGGCCAGTGCCAAGCCAATTCCCACCACTATATGTATTCACTGCGTTAATACTGTGATCTATTTTTTGGTGGATATACTATTGTTGTTCCCTATCTGAACCCTACCATCGTGGAGCAGAAATCGAACTTCCGGATACGTTTTGTCTTATTGTTCTACTGTAAGGGTTGGTGTATGCTTCATAGTATTTGGGTATTGTCTATTGTCATTAGCTGAAAGGAGTGCACCCTGTGGTCTTCTGCTCTTAGCCCATCTGCTCAAGTTGCCGTCTGTGCGTTAGATCTCTTCTGCTCTTGTTTAACGTGTATTGAGCCACTGTTGCTTTCTATACCGAACCAGTCTGCCCATTCCTTTGACCTCTGGATCAACAAGGATTCCCACAGACGCGCTCACTGGTTTTTTTCGGACCATTCTTGTACCTAAGAGGTTTCGTGAAAATCCAGTCACAGTCGAAATACTCCCACCTTCTGGCCCAACACCATGCCAGTTCAAAGCACTAAACACTTTCTTCCCATACTGATGCCTTTGAACTGCAGAGATGTCTTGACCATGTCTACATGCCTATGCACTGAGTTGCCATGTGATTGTGTTAGAATAAGTTTAACATTGGACAGTGTACCTAATAAAGGGCCGGTGGGTATATAGTCTTTTCCTTCTATCTTAGTACCGCGCATCAAGCCTTATCCTAGTAACACCTTTTTGATCACGATCCTGGTCTTCTTGAATAAATATTGAAGGATAACCTCCACATATGTTTTTTGGTTGAATACTATTGTCATTTTGGTTGATAGTACTATTGTGTTCCCCGAACCCACCATATCGTGGGAGAAACGCGTTGGACTGGTTTGTCTGCATTGTCAGTAGGGTTGGTGTATGTTTTTTTGTATTTGATGTATTGTCATTGTCATTTTGTTATATTAGCCACCCATTTGTTTGGTAATGTCTTTGTTCTGTGTTTGTATGTCCCTTCTATATGTATTTTTTAGGATATAGGATAAATACTTGTAGGACGTAGGTATGGTGTTCCGGTGCGGGGCTGCCCTTTTCGGGGCGAACTCTCCGCTTTTGCTAGTGTAATATCATTAAAAGTTATATTTTAAATGTATCTACACTCTTAGGCATTTATTTTGTTGGAAGTTTGTTTCCTTTTATTAGTATTAAATGCCGGGTATTTGTATTGAGGGATTTCTCCTGCTCTATATCTTTTTAGGAGTCTGTAGTTTGTTATTGTTACCTTCAGCTCACTGCCAGACAGTTTGTAAACCACTTTATACGACTTTAAGGCTAAATAGGAGCAGTATTAAGAGTTTATGTTGCAAAAAACATATCTATTAACAGGTAAAAAATGTATAAACATTCTACTGATTATTAGAATGAGGGTCAAGTCACTGAAACCCCAACTAATCACTAGAATGGAAGCTCTGTACTCCGTGCTCTGCAGGAGTCTGAATGGGGTAGTGATCATTCATACACTGCCTCACCATTCAAATTCTAAGGAACTGGCAAAGACAGCTAGGTACAGTGCCTGGTCAGTCCCCTAGGACTGACCAGCGTGACCACTTCTCCACTCAAACTCCTCTTAAACAAGGTGCTTAGCAACCCTGTTCTAAAGATCATGCGAGTCGGAGTGGCAAAAGGCTTTTTTCATGGAATAGCACCTTGAGAACAGTAAAGTGACATAAAGCGGTGGAAAAACTTAGCAGTGAGGTCTAGAGATTATTTCACATTTAAATGTAACAGAGTATATCACACCCTATTGTTTCTTTGCCACTTTGGTTTTAGAACAGACTCCTTTTTTTCTTTTTCTGTACCAAATAGCAAAAAATAATATCTAGCCTTATTTATATTATCTAAATTTGACACAGATGAGGTATTGGAGCAAGGTTCTAAGATAAGTTGACATTAGCACCAGTAATTCAATATTTTTATAGTTTTTATACATTTGGGCCCATAGTATTTACACTCTTGTCTGAAAGATTATTGCTCAGCTTTGGATAGCACCAGAACCTGCAGTATTACAATAATGTATTACTGCCAGGAATTCCACTTGGACAGTGTCATCGTTTTTCACAACTTCTTCATCAATAATGTCCTTATTGACTTTGCTGCATAACAATACTCCTCAACTTCAAGTCTCCGCTCATCTCTGCAAACAGGATTATTTACCACTATCATATCTCCTGTCTCACAACCCTAGACAACTATTCAACACCTTCAACTCTCTCCCTGTCCCCTGACACGAGCTTCTTCATCTCTCCTCTCAGCAGATTATTTTGTCACTCACGTCCTAAACAAGATCAACCTCATCAGAAAAAGCTTCACCCCAAAGACCCCTCCGCCCACCTATATACCGTCACAATGTTCTTCCTCCTTAACCTGCTTCTTCACAGTTACTCATGACAAGCTCTCCTCTCTATTCTCCAAATTCAACCTCACTACCGGTAATCCCACCTCATTCCAGACCTTAGTGTGGTTTCTTCATACAAAAATGCTAGTCCATGCGTTAGTCATCTCCTGCCTAAACTACTACAACATCCTTCACTGTGGTCTCTAATCTGGCACTCTTGCTCCACTTCAAACCATCTTTAATTCTGCTGCCCATTTTATCCACCTCTCTCCTAATTACTCCTCTGGCTCTGCAAATCCCTCCACTGACTTACAATTGCCCAGCGAATTCAGTTAATGTTACTAACCATGACCTACAAGGCTCTCCATAACCTCTACCATCCATACATCACTGCCTTAATCTTCAAATACCTCCCCTAACGCAACCTCCACTTTTCAGAGGACCTTCTTCTCTGCTCTCCTCTTGTCAGCTACTCTAACAACCGTCTCCAAGACTTCTCCTATGGTTCCCCAATACTTTGGAACTCATTACCCCAGCACATCACACTCACTCACACTTTCACTGGCCTCAAAAGCAACCTGAAAACCCATCTCTTCTGGATTGCCTATAACTCACAATAACCCCATTGTCCCTACCCCACAAACATGTCTGCCCCTCACCTTCTGTCTCTTTCCTCCTCCCTTGTAGATTGTAAGCCCTCGCAGGCGGGGTACTCTCTCCGGCTGTTTCCGTTAGTCATTTATTGTTGTTATTTTACTTTATTTGACATATGTTATGTATGTAACTCCTCTCGAATGTACAGCTCCCTGGAATTAATGGCGCTTTAAAAAAAATAAAAATAATAACAGGCTCAGGTAAAAATATCACCCAGTAGAGCTGAAATGTCAGTCACTGCTGCAAACTGCCCCATAACCTTAAAGGGGTTTTGCCACCATGTAATGTTGACGTGGGAACCTTCAAAATGGGTATTTAATCACTTTTCTAAATATATGTGATTAAAAAAAAGTGAAAACTCTGAGAGCTACAGCATTTCTCAACCCCCCTTGGTTACCACAAAGCTTCCCCTAGTCACGACCCAGGAGCTGAAAGGCCGCGCTTGCGTGAATCACTTCTTATCTGATGACAGGCAGAATGAATGGTCTTTTAAGGCACCGGGTAGCAATATGTTTTCTTTTGTATACAGAATAACTAGCTGTAGTGTTATTAGATCCCTGCTTTATCTGATGAAGAAGCTTTCAATCTGCTGTGTAGAATAGGTGTTCTCTTTTGTATACAGAATTCACAAGTTATAGTTTGATTATTTGAGTGAACATGTCACAGGATCCGTTATGTAGGCTCTGTGCTCTGGCTGTGTGTGTCTGTGTGCGTCTCTGTCACCTCCGTGATTTGTTTACATTACATAAGCTGCTTAGCAGATAAGGTTTCTCCTGACAGTGCCGTCTGGCTCTGTGTCTTGCTGTATTGAATCCACTGTTGTACTGTTTATTAGTTCACTTAAGTTTTGAGACGCTCCCTTTGGATTCCTCACTCCCCCCTTCCCTCTCCCTCTCTCCACTGCAGCTTCATGACTCAGCTTGATTTGTTTACATCTTGCTCTCATGCTGAAGGAGGTCAGTACTTGGTCTGGTGGCAAATCCCCTTTAACAAGAAGTGTGAGCATGAAGAGCCTGTGAATTGTAAATTGGGCAACCAATTAAAGAACTTTCTATGTCCAGATTTTAATTTCATTATTTTGGTTATTGGGGAAGACGAGATTAATGAAAACATATAGTCAACAAAACAGTGTGAGGATCTGTTTTTTTTGTTGGAGTTTTTTTGGTCATAACACAACATTTTTAATAAAACTGATAAACCTGATAATAAAATTAAAATTTTTTGAGAAGTTTGTAAATGTATTACTCTGCATATGGACTATCAATATAGCAGTGTTGTCTGCTTGTGTAGTCCAAACAGGCACATATGTAACATACTGTACAGAGTATATGCATACAAGGAGGGAATAGCAAATATACACTTCTATAAATGCTAGGGGACCAAATACAACTCTCCCTAGCCATAATGGATTATTATAATATCTTTGTGTTACCCCAGTTATATTAAAGAGAGCAGCTTTAAAGAATAAAAATATCTGCTCTGACATTAGAATATTGTGCAGACTAAGAGAACATTCATAAGCTTATGTATGTTTTAGCACTGAAGGCTGAAAGGGTCTTAAAGGTATTTTCTAAAAGCTCATAATGTATTGGAAATCTAAAAATACAAAGCTTTCCAAAATACTTTATTTAACAGCCAAGTTGCTTTGACTTGTGCTTTTTCTGATTGCTGCATATTCAGTAGCATGAGGCAATCTCTTTATCAGTATTAATGTAATGAAAGGGAATACATGTCTGAACATAGCTGAAACATCAGTCTGTTACATTTTATATGAGCAAGACACCACAGTTTTAATGGTTAAAATCCTGCATGTCTGAGTAGAGGCTGTTTGTTTTTTTTCTTAAAGGAAGTATCGGGGTGTGTTCACATGGCGTGTTTCCGGGGCACACATCAGCACGAAATTGTGCTGCAATACACCGTACAAAGTACGTCCTGCAAATATGGTAGAATCATAGCACTCATTGAGTGGCATGATTTTAAAGTGTATTCCCCGATGCACAGCACATCCCGTTAGAAAGAAAGTGACATGTCAGTGGGAGCACTTCAGAAGTCAGTGCTGGCCAGTGCATACTTCTGAAGCAGCAGGAGTATAGCGGCACTATATGCTTGCAAGACGCCGTCTGAACATACCCTTAGAAACAAACAAAAAAAATTAAACATGAATAGATTATAAAAGACTAAGGCTCCACATACTACTGGATCTCTGTAATGAGAATCAGTACCCCTTTTGGTACAGTGCAAGAAAAAACAAATTAGGTCATTACATGGCATGTAAAGTTTTAACAGCCCTTTACAGTGTGACCCTCCCAAAAGCTAATTATTGGATACATTGGGGGAAAATGGAACATATTCAAGCTGGGACTAGATTATTAAAATTAAATTGAGGTTTACACTCATATATCCCCTTTAAGATTGTTAATAGGTTGAAATAAATTAAAGTTTCACAACAGTTTTAACCTGTCTTATGGGCATACATGAATGCACGCTGTAAACAAAAGCACAGGAGATGCTTGCAAAACAAAGCAATATTCCCAATAAAACAGATTGTGCCAATAAAACAGTGTGACTGACAGCTTGCCTCTGCTCACATAAACCAAGACCTGTCAAGGAGACAAGATTATTTTAACACCAGGGTGATCTTCGAGATCAGCACTGTGAGACTGATAGAGCTTTCATTACTGGACTATGCATGTTAAATAGCAGATGAGATCTATTTTTAGTACCCTCTCTGCAAGGTTGTTTCCACTATTTCTATCAAGATGAATTTCATTGTATCCTGCCTGCCATTCACCTCACTGCAGATATTGGGAGGTCAGTGTGGAGGACCTTAAGATCTTGCTGTGTGAGAAAAATAGGTAAGAGGCTCTAACAAACAGCCTGTGTTTCATAAACCTTAATTCAGACAGACAAACCTACATAATGAAATCATACATTGTAAGAAGTGGAAGAATAGATGGATGGAAGGTGAATAAAGATAGAGTGGGAGAGAGCGAGAGAGAAAAAGAGAGAGTGGGAGAAAGAGAGGCAGATACATGCTAGTAGGTGACCATGCATGAAAGCAGGTGAGTAGACAAACCAAATGGATGGGGTAACATAGTAAGAGACAGATGAATAGAGAGACCGAAAGATAGAGACCTAGACAAACAGACAGACAGACAGAGAGACAGACAGAGAGACAGACAGAGAGACAGAGAGACGACAGACAGACAGACAGACAGACAGACAGATAGATAGATAGATAGATAGATAGATAGATAGATAGATAGATAGATAGATAGATAGATAGATAGATGAGAAAAATAGATCTACTGTAAAGTTTGCCACTTTCTTTTTTGTGATACAATGTTGGAAACATTGTATAACAATTGTAATGTATCCTGATATACCATGGGTTGCAAAAGTATTCATACCCCTTGAACCTGTTCTTCATGTTTAAGTTTGACAGCCACAAACTTAAAAATAACTCATTGATATTTTATGATAGAGCAACACAAATTATCAAGTATTTGTGAGATGTAAAGAAAATGATACGTTCTTTTCCAAATATTTGCAAATTAAAAAAATGAAAAGTGTTGTGTGAAAATGTATTCAGCCCGCTGTACTCTCATACACCTAAATAAAATCTGGTGAAACAAATTCCCCTTAGAAGATTCTTAGTTAGAGTACACCTACATAGAGTACATCTGGATGTAATTTTTTTAATCTCAGTATAGCAAAAGCTGTTTTGTGAAGGCCATAGAGGTTTGTTAGAGAACACTGGTGAAGAAACAGCCAAATAATATACCAGACAACTTAGGGATAAGGTTGCGGCACAGTGTATTGCAGATTTAGGTTTTAAGAAAGTAGCCCAGGCTCTGAATATCTCACGGAACACTGTTAAATACATCATCTGTTACTAGAAGGCGCAACTGCACAACTGCTAACCTAACAAGACATGGCTGTCCACCTAAACTGACAGTCAAGGAGAGCACTAATTAGAGGAACAGTCAAGAGACCCAGGGTAACTCTGGAGGAGCTGCAGAGATCCACAGCTAAGGTGGGGGAATTTATCCACAGGTCAACCATTAGGCTATGTTCACACGGCAATAATTGCGGGACGTATTTCACCCACAATTACGCTGTGTGCTCAGGAGCGGGGCCGCCAGCCCCATAGACATTCATTATTCACAGCGCGTACACACCGTGAATAATTGACATGTCACTTATCTCCTCGCTCGCCGTATTGTGCGAGCGGGGAGAGGAGACGTAATCCATGGTTCTCTATGAGAACTGTGGATTACCGTAATGACTGGGACGTATCTCGGCCCGTATTTAGCGCAGTACGTTGTGAAATACGGGGTGAGTTACGTCCCATTTTAAGCTGTGGACATGGCCTTAGTCGTCTACTCCACAAATCTGGCAAGAAGAAAGCCCTTTTTGAAAGCAAGCCATAAGAAGTCCAGTTTGAAGTTTACAAAAAGTTATGTAGAGGACACAGCAAGCATGTGGAAGAAGGTTCTCTGGCGAGATGATACCAAAATGTCAAACACTATGTGTGGAGGAAAGTCAAAACTGTACATCACTGTAAAGACCCCATTCCCACCCTGAAGCATAGTGATGGCAGCATCATGCTGTGGGGATGCTTTGCTTCAGCAGGGACTGGAAAGCTGGTCATAGTTGATGTGAAGATGGATGACACTAAATACAGGACAATCCTGAAGGAAAACCTGTTAGAGGCTGCAAAAGACTTGAGACTGGGGCAAAGGTTCATCTTCCAGCAGGACATTGATCTTAACCCCTTACTGACATATGATGTATGAGTACGTCATAGTGCCGGTGAGGCTTTGTAGCGGGATTGCGCAGCCGATGGGTGTGATGTGGTATCGCCACATCCAAAAAAAGTCCGACCTATTAAAATATAACATAATTTATCCCATACACTGAACACCGTAGAAGAAAAAAAATGCCAAATTACAAAATTGCATTGTTTTGGTCACTTCATATTCTCGAAAAATTGGAATAAAATTTATCAAAAAAGTTGCATGTATTCCAATCTGGTACCAATAAAAAGTACACTTCAGCCCGCAAGAAATGCACCCTCATTCAAGTCCATAGGTGATCATAACAAAAAGTTATTGGTCGCAGAAAATGGCGCTGCAGTAAAAATTTTGGAAAATACAAAATGTTTGGAATTTTTTTACGGTACCAAAACATAATGAAAACCCTACATGTTTGGTATTTCCAGATGCATATCTGTAGAATACAGATAACACATAATTTATACAGAACGCCATAAAACAAAACTCCTGCAAACATGATGCAAGTACATTTTTTTTCACATTTAGCCTCACTTAGAATTTTTTTGCAGTTTCCCATTATAATCTATGGTAATATAAATGACACCAATAGAACGTACATCTTGTCTCACGAAATAAAAGCCCTCATTTGTCTAGATAGCTGGAAAAATAAAGAAGTTATGGCTCTGGGAAGGCGATAAGGGGAAAAACGGACGTGACAAAAAATAATAGGCTGCGGTGGGAAAGAGTTAAATATACAACCAAAGCTACAATGAAATGGTTTAAACAAAACACATTCATGTGTTAAAATGGCCCAGTCAAAGTCCAGACCTGAATCCCATTGAGAATCTGTGGCAGGACTTGAAAATTGTTGTTGACAAACATTTACCAACCAATCTGACTGGGCTAGAGCTATTCTGCAATGGAGAATGGGCAAAAATTCTAGCCTCTTGATGTGCAAAGCCGGTAGAGACAACCGCAAACAGACTGCAGCTGTCATTCCAGCTAAAGAAAGTCCTATAAAGTATTGACTCAGGGGAGATGAATACATATGCACATCACACTCTTCAGTTTTTTAATTTGGAAAATCACAAATTTTATTATCACTTCACAAACACTTACTACATGTGTTGCTCTATCACATAAAACAGTTCAAGAGGTATGAATACTTTTATAGTATAATATATATATATATATATATATTTATGTATATATATATATATATATATATATTTACATACACACATATGTATATATATATATATATATATATATATATATATATATATATATATATATATATATATATAATATATATATATATATATATATATATATGTGTGTAGTGCATTTTTGGAGCCATTTTGATGCAGCTCCTTGTCAAGTGAGATGTAAAAAGCTGATCTGGTTCAAACAGAAAGATTTGTGGGGTTCATTTAGCTTGGTGAATTTCTTGCAGTGCTTTGACAGTCAAGTGCTATAAGCTGACAGCAGGCAATTATAGTACAGTATTATTTACAGATGAATGGAAGAGGATTGTAATAGCATTCACTAATCTGTATAAGACTCCAGATTCATAACAAATGGGCATTATTTCAAGACTCTTACTATAAAAAATACCAATGGCATTCCTTTAACACAATTGTAACCCTGCTATGGTATACACTCTGTTCTGATACCACCTTTGTGATAATAAAGCCAGTTTTTCTTGATCCGATCATTATATGTAACCATCTGCTTCTTCAGTATTCTTATACATAAAAGCACTGGGAAACTGCTGACACAAAACACAAATGTCCCTTTTGATTAATAAAGATTTCACAGCTGTCAGCAATGAAATGGATACTCTTGGGTGATTTTTTGGCTTTTGACCAATACATTTCTCAAATACAAAAATAGAAAGGTATCACTGAATTAGAAATGCAATCGGCACCAATAAATGAATACAGGGTGGTAGATCTTTACTTGAAGGTGAATGGTCTTTATGGTCAGAATTATAGGATAATTTTTCATGTTACATAACACTGCTGTGTAGAATCATGTATAGCAATGTTTTGTGTGTTGGCCTTTTAATAGCCTTTAAGTGTAAGAGTAAGGCTAGGCTCACACTTGCATCGGACGTTCCTCCATTGCAGAGGCAGAACAGAATTAGTTTTACAATGGACACCAACAGTGCTACAATTGGGTCCGTTGGGTTTCCGCTGTGGTGAATGGCGCCATTGTTTTGGTCATTCTCAACAGAACTTGAAACAGAGAACCTCCGACATAAGTGTGAGCTAGATTAAAACATAGTAAACAATATTGGAGTGTCTGTCAAAAAGATATTTAAAAGAACCTTTATTTTATCAATTAATAGCTTAGCTAAAACATTTAGGGTATGGCACATGGTACTCAGATGTGCTGCTGCGTCAGATACACCTTATACTATATGCCTAACTCAAACAGCCTGATAAAGGGCCAATGCCTGAAACATCCCAACATATAATAGAAGTTTGCCATTCAATTAAGCATAGCACCAGACTCAAACATATTATAGCTAGGAGAATCTTCAGTGAGGCCCTGCTCCTACAGCACATTGCAGTGCACAAAGCAATTAAATCCATATGTTTTTTGCACCAGAATACATGCAGAAAAAAATCCCATTATATTCTATGGGAATCTACACCATATCTTGTAGAGTGCAGATTTTGCAGTCCGCAGTGCGAAAAACATGTCCCATTCAATCCAGATTCCTTGCAAAACAAATAACAGGTCACTTGCTAAGAACTTTTTATTCTCCTTCACATCTGTGTGAAAAAAGGGAACGGACAACAATTGTAAATTTCATACTCTGGAACTAAGGGAACGTGCCACTTTTTTCTAGCTCTCTGGAAATCCCACAATAGTATAGGTAATGTTCACAGTGAAGATTTTTTAAAAATGTGTGACACAGTTTTTCATTTTTTTTTAGAATTTCTGCAACAGCCATAGTGCCTACTGTAGTGAGTTTATCAAATAGCTGGATAAATAATTCTGCTTAGAAATATGCTATTTTTCCACTAAAGTCAATAAAAACAAGTCAATGTCCAGGCTTTGACTGGCCAACATGAAATCTCAGTGGGCGCAGAAGCATTAGAGTTAGGGACCTGGTGAGTTTATCTTGATGTAGTTACAAATGTGCACGGTTAAGTGACCTCGATACTATGATAGTGGAGGTTGAGAACTGAAAGTCAGAGGGAAAAGGCAGTGGCCTTACTGGAAAGGTGAGTAGGGGCTTATAATTTTCTACAGCAGTGTCAATAATTTACAGTATTTTAATAAACCTGAAAGTGGATAACCCCTTATAGAGGCAATCACATCCCAGACATTTACAGCATATCGACAAGCTATGCCATAAATACCTGATAGGTTTGAGTCTCACCTCTGGGGAAACCCTACTCTGAAGATAGATGCAGTAGCCATTTGTGTATGACAATTATCCAAAACCAATTACAGACTGTGCCAGCGATTACATTGTGCTGCTACCTTCAGGGGGGTAAATGGCCAGAAGCCGCTGTCTGCATTGTGCTGGCAGCGGCTGAGATTGCTGCGATGTTCAATCTACATTACCCAATGTTGCAGCTGTGTGATGAGGAGGGCCTCGGCTCAGGGGTCTGATCTCAAGTCAAATTGCTGCTTAGTTCCCTATCCAGGCTCCAACATTGATTTGGTTGTAACTTCCCGTTTCCTTCCAGGACTGATTATAAAGAAAAGTGCAGGGAAGTACAGATAAGGCTGTGCATCTGTTACAGTATGGATGCACAGTGCTCTCTATGATCAGGCACAAAATATTAAACCACACTCTGCCCAATCATTACAGGGGCAGTTAGCCTTTGATGAGGAGGAGTCTGTGCCTACAACTGCCATAACTGGGTCCACTGTAGGTATATTACAGTCTGTTTGTTGTGCCACGGGGAAGCATAAGCTTTAGAGGGACTCATTCATTATCCCCTGCCCCCTCTATACTCTAAGTGCAGTCAAGTGGGTCAGTCCTAGTGTCCACAGAGTATCCTCCTTTCCTCTGGTGGGCCAGTCTTATGCATTAAATATATCTTGTTGTGATGTTTTACATATTCACATTTGTAAACAGGGTGGGGGAGAGCCATATATACATGTCTAAAGCACTAAAAAGGGACTCAGAGAAGCTGCACACTGTGCTTATGATGGGGAATTCTTGTCATATTCAATGTGCAAACGTCCACTGGAAACAGAATCAGCCGGCAGGCAGTTTAATGACAGCAGCAGAATACACAGGACTAAAGAGATTTGCGATTGACACATGTTTGGATCGTTACAATGATTTTCTTTTCAGGATTATTCTATAATAGCTCATTATTTACTGTATGATATAAATGAATCTTTATTTAAACATACCATTGACTGCCTATGAGTGATATATTTAGTTCTGTAAAATAAATAACTTAGTCTTCTTGGATTAAAACTGCTTTGTATCACAAAGAGATTTGAAAGAAAAAATGAAATATAGTCAAACTATACAAAAACTTAATGTTATCCTTCTAATGAAGCAATTGGAATACATGTTAACTGTATTCTATTAGCTAAACAAGAAACAATGCACAAAGGTAGAAGTACAAGGTGGGAGAGAAAGCGCATTTATGTAATCCAGTTCTAAGTCCAGTGATGGTGATCAGGTACACTGCCTCTATTCACAGTGAACTCAGCCATGAACAGAGGGCATTTCAGGCTCATGCCGAGAGTGAAGTAGGTCAATTGTAACACCACCTATGCTTTGCCTGGGCTGAGATCTGAAGCCTGAAAACATAGATCTGTCACAAGGTAGAGAGATGAAAACAAACACTAAAACTGAAGATGATACATTTCACATAGAAACTTTACACATGAGCAGCTCAGTCTTCCTTTATGCTACAAAGAATGGTAGAAATATTGCACTGCTAATCATTAGCAGAATATAGCCATTATGCATTCTAGCTCTCCTAAGATAATTCCCACAAGCTAAGGCCTGGTTCACATCTGCCTCAGAGTTTCCTTTCAGAAACTTCGTCGCAGAAGTGAAAATAGACATGTTTCACAATGGACAGAAACAACACCCGACGGACCCCATGGAGTACAATGGGTCTTTTGGGTTTCCTCAACTTGTTGCTACTTGTTTCATCATTCCTGGTGAGAATTGCGACGGAGGATCCGTAATGAACCTCCAATGCTGAAGTGAACCAGGCATAACTTACATATTAAATGGACTGTCCAGGTCAAAATTTTATTACCAATTGCTGCTGCTATAAAAAAAAAAAAAAAAGATGACATACCTACCTCCCCACTTACCTTCATCCCAGCACTATCTCTGCTCTTGTCTGTTGGGTCTTCTGTCTATTACATGCTCCCGGTGGTCAACTACTGTGCTCTGCATCTTCTGATGGCCTGTACTGGTCATGTGGCTTTTTCTGACATCACTGGTTAGAAGCGAACACTCCAAATGGTGATATCAGGAAATGACCCACAAATTCTCCAACACAAAATACAATTGCTCACAGTAAGCAGCAAAGCCCATACAAACACTGAACTCATGAAACATGTAAACTGCCTTACTGCTGTTCTCTACACATGCATAAAATGAGGTCTCTAGTGTGCATTTTGATAAAACAGCGTATTCCTACCTACGGTGTCCAGGTAACATGATCAGGAGGGTCCCACATAGAGGCATTAGAGTTAGGGACCTGGTGAGTTTACCTTGATGTAGTAGGTGGGCATATCCATTATGTTACAAATGTGCATGTTAAGTGACCTCGATGTTATGCATATGTGGAGGATAACAGTAATGCATTTTAAATGTTTCATGAGTTCAATGTTTTCACGGGTTTTAATGCATACTGTGTGCTACCGTATTTTGTGTTGGAGACTTTGCGTTTCTATAGCCACAACAGTCTACACCACTGTTTATGTTCAGTTGCAATGGAGGGGTGGGCTAATTTTGTTCTTTTTTTTATAGGAAAATACATGTTCCTGCTGCAGCCAGTAAGCGGCAGCAGAGCTCAGAAGCCTATGGCCTGGAGCCAAAGGTCAACAGAAGACCCAATGAGAGCAGCAGCAAAGGTAGCACTGGAACAGAAGTTATTTTCTAACAGATGCAGCAATTATCAATGACATTTCGACCTGAACAACCCCTTTAATAGCAGAATACATTGTGCTGCACCTATAACAGAAGTGTTACTTCTGTAAGTCACTTGTTTTCTGTTTTTATGAGCATTCCTATTGGCTTCTTCACTAAAACCAACATTTTTCAGATACCATATCCATAGCCAGTCTCAGTGCTCTCGTAAAATTGTCAGCCCCAGTGTACCCTAAATATATAGTTCTACCCATGTCAGAACCATGGAGAAGCACTTACAGGCACACCCATATCAGAGCCATCCACAGTGACCTCATAAAATGTCCAGCAACACTGCTTTACTTCTACACCAGTTACTTTGTGATTAAAAGTTTGGCAATCAGTATACCCTAGGAAGCTTTCAGCCATAATGCTCCGGAATATTTACAATCGCAGTTCCCCCATACAATTGCCAGGCTCAATACTCTGCACACTGCCATTTTATCGTGCTAGAACTCATTGCCAATCACAGTGCCTATGTGCACCCACCAAGGTAAAGATTTGCCACAAGGCATCTAGAAGAATATTTCATAGAAGACTTAGGGGGAGTTTACACATCATATTTCATTGCTGAAAGTGTCAGCGGCGAAATAGGGTGGTTTCTTTGTTGGAAATACTGAGCTTGCAAGTGCGGAATTCCAATGAGATAACAAAACTCAATGTCCAAGGCAGATTTTCTGCCTCCTATACTTTAGTTTTCTCAGCACGTAAAACTCCTCAAAAAATTTACGTGAATGGTGATACTGATAGTACAGTGTAATCAATTGGGAGGCATTCTACTTGCGGTTTTCAGTAGTTTTTGACACTTTACGCCTAATTCGCCCAAAAAAGCATAAAAAACCACAGTGTGAATGTATCCTAAGAGAATATTAACTCATGTAAGCACAACTGCTCATAGCCCTGAGACTCCTAGCAATCAGGGATAAAATAAAAGGGAGCCTGGCAGCAAGTGTTTATTTCCCCGCAGGCCTAGTATGGGGAAATGAACCATTACACAAGTTGAATTAAAATGAAATGGCTTTCTGTGTTATATAAGGACGTCAGGTATAAGAAAAAAGTACTTTTTGTAGCTTGTCGTCTGCACAATTACACCCACTAACAACTTCCACAGTGCTAAACATGGTGCTAGCAACCATTTCCTGACTATGTGACTACTGTTTGTGGCGTCACCTAGTCTATCAGTTAACAACATTGAAAAGAATCACGTGATGAGACCTGTGATTCCTGTCGTTGAGGAGACATGGAGTTTATGTTACCGACCTGTCTCAACCTGCCAAGTAGATCATGGAAAACACTCCATGAAACTACATATCTATGAATAGGTTTTTTTTTTCTCAACCTCTCCAGATCTTCTCCTGGTTTGGGCTATTTTGCGACTACAGTAACTTACACTAGAATAAGTAAAATACCAGTGCAAACTGGATACAGCGGCACATAGATATAACTAAAATATTTTTTTAAATCTATATTAATTCTCCAGAATCATTGTTTTTTAATCAGCATTTTCATCACAAGTATTGCAAATATCTTCCCCAGTGTTCTTAAAAGAGTGACGTGAACGTATCAGGTACAAATAAAACTCAGTCAAAGAAATAGGAGGCACATCATGACTTTTTGCCACTTATCTTTAGTCTAACATCTCTAAAATACATGCTAACCTAAATGCACAATAGAAATATAGGCATGAATAAACAAAGAGCAATAAGGCTGTTGAATTCACCTTGGGAGCAGAGAATTCAGTGTGGGAGCTCAGGTGCTTAACAAAGCTGCTCCAAGAGTGGAAATACGATTTTGTTAACAGAGCAAGAAGTGACTGTAAATAAATAATGCATGCATTCATCTCAACACTGATGCATTCTCACACACAAACACTCTATGTGAGCTACATCTGCCACCCTTGTGGCTAGCACTTAGAGTGAAGGTGCTTGTAATTTCCATAAAATTATATTTCCAAAATTGCAGGAAATAATTCTACAAAGGGAGTGAAGCAAAGAGTAGTATGGTACTAAGGCTAAATTATCTCTACTAACCAGATAAGTAATATTTGCAAGCACAGAGGTCCCTTCTTTAAAGGGGTTTTGCCATGAACCAATATCGCTATGAGCCTGCCCCAAAATGGGGAGATGGCCGCACTTATGCAGTTCTCCCCATTCTTTTCTATGGCAGTTCTGAATATAGCTGACCGTGTGTTGGCTATACACGGAACTTCCATAGACATGAATGGGTAAGGGCTGAGCAAGCACAGCCATCTCTCCATTCAAATCAGAAAGGGATGTGACTTCATGGCAAAACCCCTTTAACAAAGTTACCTAATAAAAGACAGAGAGAAGTTCATCATTTAAGAGATGTTAAATGAAGACAGTGTGCATGGGGTTATGCATCTTTAAAATAAGCTTTGGTGCACATAGGAGATTAATAGATGTGATAGTGTAGGAGTGTAGAGATTTCGATGTACTCTGCTGTGGGGTGTCAAAAGAAAAAGTAACCTCCAAAATGTAAGAAACATGATGACCAGGAGTTTATTGGCCTCTGATACACAAAAAAGATGCAATCCCAGCAATCTAAGGAGCTGCAAAACTAGTCATATAATGACTACAGACAGGATACGGACCCCCAATGAACAGTAAGGCTATCAGATTCCTGAAACATTAATATGTTTCACCTTATATGTTACCTGCTTCTGTGCACTAAGGGCGACATGTATGTATTTTGGCACCCAGACGACAATTTTTTTTTACGCATTTGTAGTTTAGAATGCGTCTGAATCTATAAACCTGTTCTACTGCAGGTAATAGATTAGGTGCTTTCATGCTCCAAAACGACAACTCAGGCTCAGGTAAACCACTGTTCACTTGGTCTGCCTGTTACCACAGTTATGTGCCCAGGTTTGCCGTCCTCCAGTCATAAACGTGTAGCTTCATACGGTTGTAGTGCGACACACCTCCCTATAATGCACCTAATCTTAGAGTGCGCCTGATTGTAAATCTAGAGAACAGGCCTGCGCCAGTTTTTGGGCTCAAGGGATGCCAAACTACTGGTGCAGCTCCGTACATACATGTCGCCCAAAATTTTCTATGTCAGAAAAACTGGTGAGAAATTTAAAGCAAGTCTGAGGTCACATGCCACATGTTAAAGGACAAAAAGACACATCTTTCTGGGACAAAACATTTTGGTAGCCCTGTGAAGAAAATTGACTCAATATGAGTCCTCTCTCCAACCTAGAGAAGTCAGACCCCCAGACCCCCAGGAAAGCAATTTACATGTTAATCAGCACAGCCAAAGACCCATTGTAAATGCTCTCCATAGGATGTGCACACAGCAGGACATGGGGAAACCTCAAAAGAACCCTCATTTCCATCAATTAGCACTGAACAAATGCTGCCTCAAACTCCCCAGCTTCAAAGACTTCAATTAATCAACCCTAGCCAAACCGTCTCCGATATTTCATATCGATTTATAGGCGATCCGCTCATAACTGGTCCATGGCGAATTCATATCGCAAAACATGGAACTCCCCCCACACACAGGCACCATTTCCAGGTTTCTGAGGCGCAGGGGGACCGAGATATCCAGAACCAGACCTACAGAGCTCATAAGATAGGCATGTCTGATATCCGGGCGTCGTGTAAGCCCAGCCGGTTCTGATGGTGCTACTGGCTCGGTTCTGTGCCAATGCCCTGCCGCGTTATGGTCCATTTTTGTGTTTGTATCAGAAACTGCATGACCTGAGTGGGAGGAGTTCTTAGACCGTCCCAGGGGTGTGTGGGGGCGTGAAAGGGGGCTCCCATGTGAGCTGTCCCCTCACAGATATAAGCAGGAGCCCGTGTGGGCTCTGGCGTTGATCCTGGAGGGGGGGTACCTAAGAGCATTTCCAGGAGCATCCATACACAGCAGTCAGGCCACATAAGCCCCCCCCATGTGAGCCCAGAACCAAGCCAACCAGAAGGTCACTTGAAACATTTTAACTGCCTCTTGTCTGTAACCCATGCTTGTATGTGCACCTCTAACTTACCTGTATATTATTACCCTTTTGTATATATTTGTCTAGTGTGCCCTCCAAGGCTAATTAAATCTATAAACTTTAATCTGAGTTAGTCTGTCTTGATCATCGGCCTCACACGCCTAGTACTCGGTCTATGATATATAGCTACCCAAGGGTTGGTTCCTGGCCCTGTTATAAGTCGGTAACGGACTGGTCTTATAACTAAACGAGAGAACTGGTGGCAGCCGTTCAGGGTTCTGGACGAGGAAAGTGTTCTCTCGTCCTCCCTGGTTCTCTCTGGGCCCGTGTGGTCAGGGGTTAACAGTGGAACAGTATCTGGCTGACCTTGTGCACCCCTAGGGGGGCCGTGCAACATCGAGATACACCCCAAGTCAGGCCGTCGTCCCTCGAGTGGGCCGGCGGACTAGGCTGTTTTCGTCACAAGCCCAAATAACAGCAAAAGACGTATGAAGGTTGTTATACTAAAAGTGTATATTAAACCTCAAAAAGACAGCAGGATCTGAGAATACAAATTCATGACAAACTTTTACATATATTCATGGGAAGTAAGGTAGGACTCTGTAGTAACACCCACTGGATGTAGCTTTCCTCAAGTTACATCTGACTCACTGAATCTTGCAATCTGACTTGGAGGCATACCAGATATTCATTTGCAGAGCTGTTTTAGGGGTTTGTTCCTCATCAGATTAGAGTAGAATACTGGTAGACTATGCCAGAGGCTTTAGACTTAGCTAAAAAAGAGGTAAACTTCCTCATTTGGTAGAGACTTGCCCTAAACATCAGATAGCCATTGAATGAAATCTTGTATGGCTGACCGTGAAACGGAATTAGGCCTGCTCAGTCTTCCACGATCAAATGACAACGCGTTGGATTCTAGTCAAGGTTTGATCAGAACAAATCTTTATTGACTTACAGTGCTTTTTTAAAGGTTTTAGGCGTGTTCATTAAAACAGGTGGTTACATAAAATAATCCAATCAGTGATACAGCGTCATTATGATCCGACCAATAAGGATTCATAAGGTGTGCCTTGAATTACTATTAATTAGGTTCATTACAATATTTTATAAAATGCTGACAGCTCATGACATGCTATAATGATTAATTTGAAATAACATTTCACCTAGATACAGTATTTGCGAAAAGGAACATTTTCAGGTCAATCTGACCCTTAATCTGTGGTTATACAAACACTATGCCCTCTAAAGTCAATAGCCTGATGTTCCTAGCTAAATACCATGTTTTTATACTGAAGAGACAGCTATCAAAATGAATTTAGTGAATCACAGCTTAACTAAAATGGCGGCGGCTGATAATCTAAAATGGCTGCCTTAATTATCAACTTATATACTAGTTACAATTTCCACAACATCCGTTATCGCTTATGTTTCCCACACACATGCTCAGTTTGGTGCTTTGCATAGGGAGTAAGTAGAGGAGTGTGGCAGTGGCTTATCTCCCAGAGAACAAAAGAAACAGACAGTTGAAATTGAATCCTTAACACCATCTGCCAGGGAGAGTCAAGAGGCCTTCATACACGTGTTGGTCTGGTTGACACTTATCTTATGTGTATGGCCAGTTTAAGGAAAGTAGCTTAGAGAATATGGGGGAATGAGGTTTCTGAACTGTCAGACTGCTTACCTACTAAGTAGTAATGAATTTACTCTTCCAATTCATTCTATGTTTTATTTATTTATTATTTTTCTTTTTATTTCATGCTGGTTTATTACAACATATCTCTGCTGTTTTATGTCTGTAAATGTGTTTCTTCAGATATATTGTTATATCTTGAAATCTTTCTGTTGAACATTATTTCTATTTTGTTAGCCATTACAAGGTATCATATATTGCTATTTTGTTTCTACTGAGAGCCTAAGGCCTCGTTCACCCAGCTTATTCTGGGACGGATTGCAGCCGTACTGCATGCCGTATTTGCGCTGCAATGCGGCTGGAATCCGTCCCAGTCATTACGGTAATCCACAGTTCTCATAGATAACTATGGATTCCATCTCTTCTCCCTGCTAGGCGAATACTCCGAGGGGGGAGAAAGTGACATGCACATTATTTATGGCGTGTACGCACCGTGAATAATGAATGTCTATGGGGCCGGCGACCTGCCCCACCCCCGCTGCACGGCAGCCGGCGTGATTGCAGGGCGAAATCTGTCCCCGCAATTACGTCGGCAATAAGCCGTGTGAACATTGCCTAAGTGTATCCACAATCTCAATGACTGGAGTGTTCGCATCATTTTAAAATACCAGATTTTCCTATCCCTGTCATCCATCATTCTTAAAACAACCTATCAGTATTAAGACTTTTAAATCTGTCACACGGTGCCCTGGTCCAGAAAAGTTTCTACCCTCAAGTGCATCCAGATTCTTTCGTATTAGATGCATGGGTAGATTCATCCTGAACCGCAGTTTCTGCTTGGTGCCTTTTTTGACACAACATGTTTGGAAGCATTGTTTAATCACATTTTATTCGCCATCTCAGTTTCTTTGTGGGTCAAATTATATCGTAAGATAGCTGAGAAAGAAATTGCATTAATTGATGTTAAACAAAACACAAAATTCATAAGTTTCACTCCAATTCGAATAGTTAGTATACCTAGAGAAAAGAGTATAAAAAGTAGAGGATCATAGCATTTTTTGGAAAAGATTGTACATGTCATGCTCAGCCACAAACCAACGACCACCTCTAGTTAGCACCTGTGTCACCATATTGCCTCCAGCCGATTTCCATTTTGGCCCCTCCATGTGATTCTTTTAAAAGAGGACAGAGCCATCCTGTCGGTCTTACTTATGAGTACTAAAATGCAATAATTTACTCTAATTGTCCATTGAGAAATGGTTAATGTTATTGCATTGCCTTAAATCGGAAAAAGGGAGATATACACTCACCGGCCACTTTATTAGGTACACCTGTCCAACTGCTCGTTAACACTTAATTTCTAATCAGCCAATCACATGGCGGCAACTCAGTGCATTTAGGCATGTAGACATGGTCAAGACAATCTCCTGCAGTTCAAACCGAGCATCAGTATGGGGAAGAAAGGTGATTTGAGTACCTTTGAACGTGGCATGGTTGTTGGTGCCAGAAGGGCTGGTCTGAGTATTTCAGAAACTGCTGATCTCCTGGGATTTTCACGCACAACCATCTCTAGGGTTTACAGAGAATGGTCCGAAAAAGTAAAAACATCCAGTGAGCGGCAGTCCTGTGGGCGGAAATGCCTTGTTGATGCCAGAGGTCAAAGGAGAATGGGCAGACTGGTTCGAGCTGATAGAAAGGCAACAGTGACTCAAATAGCCACCCGTTACAACCAAGTAGGCAGAAGAGCATTTCTGAACGCACAGTACGGCGAACTTTGAGGCAGATGGCTACAGCAGCAGAAGACCACACCGGGTGGCACTCCTTTCAGCTAAGAACAGGAAACTGAGGCTCCAATTTGCCCAAGCTCATCGAAATTGGACAGTAGAAGATTGGAAAAACGTTACCTGGTCTGATGAGTCTCGATTTCTGCTGCGACATTCGGATGGTAGGGTCAGAATTTGGCGTCAACAACATGAAAGCATGGATCCATCCTGCCTTGTATCAACGGTTCAGGCTGGTGGTAGTGGTGTCATGGTGTGGGGAATATTTTCTTGGCACTCTTTGGGCCCCTTGGTACCAATTGAGCATCGTTGCAACACCTTGTGGAATCTATGCCACGAAGAATTGAGGCAGTTCTGAAGGCAAAAGGGGGTCCAACCCGTTACTAGCATGGTGTACCTAATAAAGTGGCCGGTGAGTGTATATGTTTGGGTCAGATTTACTATTGCAGTTGAGCAGAATTTTAGTGGACTTTGCACCACAATACTGCCTTTCAGGCTTTACACAGCAGTTATTAAAAGCGACATGTATGAATTTTTGCACCCAGATGGCAATATTATTACTTATATTATTAGTCTAGAATGCACCTGAATTTATGAACCTATTCTACTGTGGGCCATAGATTTAGCACTTTCTAGCTCCAAAACGAAAAATCAGGCTCAGGCAAACCACTTTTAACTTTGTTTACCTGTTCCAGCAGTAATATGCCTAGTTTTGCCGTCCTGCCATCATAAATCTGTAGAATCATACAAATGTGGTGTGACGCGCCACAGAAGGCGTGGGCGCGTTACAAAGTATCGTGGGTAGTG
Organism: Phyllomedusa bahiana; assembly: GCA_025379985.1. NCBI lineage: Eukaryota > Metazoa > Chordata > Amphibia > Anura > Hylidae > Phyllomedusa > Phyllomedusa bahiana. The sequence continues at coordinate 14,050 of JAODAL010033956.1, read as the reverse complement.
TTGAGCGATTTTTATCGACAAAGTTGAAATCGGCAAGGTTTTTATGGTGATCGAAATTTCCAGATCATGCGATAATTAAGGTTAAAATCTGTGCATCTCTATTAAGATCGCGCCTTTTTCGGCACTTCCTGTAATTTTGGCGGCAGGCAAATCAGATTACAGAATAGAGCAGGGTGAGATGTGTGTGCGACGTCATGACTGGGATGTGTATGGTTGCGATTGGCTGGAAAAATCACATGACCTCGTTTTACATAGAACAGCGTTTCCTGTTTCAGCCTCAGTGCCCTTCCAGCGTCTCATGGGGATAGGCCCTGCGCTCGGGGCCTGTGGCCAACAGCTCAGCGAAATTAGTCTATTTCTGCACAAAAAAACCTCTACTATTACTGTGATCCTTCCAATTTAGTTAGATTTGAGATTTGAACATTTTATGTAGTTAGCTGGAGAATTTTAAACAGCATCTACTGCTGTAAATTCACGGCGGTGGGAGCGGGGGGGGGGGGGGCCGGGGGCGAACACAGACAAGTTTTATCTATAAAGAACACTGGATAAAGTTCCCAAGACTTAGTGTAGACATTGTAGTGGAATATCTTTATTATTAACAGTTTGCATTGAAATATTTCCTGGATATTGGGCAGCCTGAACTTATATTGGATACACATCATTTCTAGTAACTGCAGGTCTCTTTGTTAGCTGCAAAAATCCACTTTTATTATCAGTATACATTTCAGATAGGTGTTCAATTTTACCCATTACACCTGTGACTGTTATATATCCACCTTGCACTTAAATTACAATCCAGTAATCTGTAGCACACAGGTTGTTTGTTGCCAAAAAATACCGTGTATCATACGAAAACATCACAGTTACGTGTTTTTTTGACTTTTGCGCACCCAGCACTGTTCATTGACGCAGCATCTACGTAAATCTTAAAACAGCAATTCTATATTCACCACAGGTGAATTGAAAGGTACAAAAAAGACCGTTTATTATACCAAAACATAACAGATACGTGTTTTTTGCGAATTTTGCCCTGTCAGATTTGTTGATAGACACCTTGCAGTTTAAATTTGATCCAGCAATTTGTATTTTGATTAGAGGGATTTGAGAATAGCTGTGATTTGACGTCTTTTAATAAGAGACTTTCCAAAACTCCTCCCCATTCCACTACCTTCTCAAATTTTTATATTTCTGAACATGGAGCGAATGCAGGTGGTATGCGAGTAAAAGAGGGGGGTAGCACATGGAGGTTAGAGGTACGGAGAGGAGAAGGTGCTCTTCCAGTGATGGGCGACAACACGCATGCCAGCGGATCGTCTAGTTGCAAGACCGTTTTTTTTTTTTCTTTTTTCAGATTTTTTTTTTTTTTTTTTTTTTTTTAATTTTTTCTCGGTTTTTATTTTTTTTTTTTTTTTGTTGTTTTTGCTTTTTCTTTTCTTTTTTTCTTTTTTTTTGGCTTTTATCTTTTTTTTGTTTTTTTCGTTTTTTTTTTACCTACTTCACTCTCAGTTGCTTTTTTTTTTCAGGCCCTGTCATCGCTGGGTAGGGCCCTGTGAATCTAAGTAACGAACATCGTCGCCAATCTGTCATTCCAGTGGTTAATGCAACCTGCATCTAGCAGTCTTACCTCTCGTCCTCGCAGTCCGGCCACAAATGTGTCATCAGCATCCTTCACATGAAGCAGCCCAAAATTTATCTCGTGTACCCCACCATGTGGATAAAGCCATTGTCTGAAAGACCGCCTTTGGATGACAAAAATGCGGTTGGGGTCAGAAGGCAATGTTAAAAAGATCAAGGATGATTTAGTCTGCACTGACACCAGTTACTGATGCATCAGAGGAGGTGAAGGGAAGCGGTCAATCGCAAAAAATCCGGGCGGTCGGCAACGCCTTGCAGTGCCCCTTGCTTGTAGACCCGACAGTTCTGGATGCAGAAAGTCAGGACGGACCAAGTCACCTGTGTTGATGATGATGATGATTTGATGATGACGACGATCATTGCGGATCATCCTGGTCTTTTCCGCACGAAAAATTTTCTTGCGAGCGCTCTCAGTGGACGAGGAGGAAGACGATGGTCGGTAGTGTCAATAAGGGTCCCGCCGCAAAAAGGGAGAGGGCGGTCGCTGAAGTCCGCTGATATGATTCCGCCAGCCACGGTCAGCGCAACCCCTGCTCCGCGCTTAACGCCATCAAAAAGGTCCAGGACCTTCTCAAGCCTGGGTCTCTTTGAGCAAGCTTCTGATTCACCCAGCGAGTGTCATATGCCGCCTTTGCGTAATCGCATAAGTAGAGGCAGAACCTTAAGTGGTTAACCACACCACCAACATGGTCTAGTCACATGCCGCGAATGATGAGTTGAAAATGGAGCGAACACTTGGCCAAAAACAGGCCAGACCGACGGCCGGGCCTCAACCACTGTTCACACCCTTTGTCTCCGCTCCTCCTCCTCCGCCACCACAAGCGTTCCTCAGTTGCCCATGTCTCTCAGAGTCATGATCAGGGAATTCAGCCTCCGCTCAGCCTCCACCGTCGCCCGAGTACCACCCGACCTCCAGAAGATCCATCCTACCCCTTTCCTTCCTCAGGTTTGACGACCTGCACGCCGTTGTTACAGACGGCCAGTTAGCAGGCCCAGCCTTTGTCTTCCAGGTTTCGGGAGCAGAAGAAACACTTAACCCAAACCTTCCAAAGCATAAAAGCCTGATTGTCGGCATTGCCAGGCTTTTGGCCTTTGGAAATGTTGCCTTTCCGTATGGTGGACACAGATGGGTTCCCCACGTCATGGCCCTGCTGCCCCCAATACCAGAGGCCGAGCAGGCTTTCTTTGCCAGAAAAGGCCGTTCCTGCCCTGGCCCAGCCCAGCGTGTCATCTAAAATTCAAGCGCGTTGTCTGCATCTGTGGTACGGAAAGTCAATCTCACCACCCGACACATGGGGACTAGTAAGCACGGCCAAGGCCGCTATATCTCTGTGATCAGCCAAATGGGTGAGCTGGTGGATGTCTCTGGGGGGTGACGGTGGCTCTTCAGGCACGGGCCCACGCTCTTCACAAAACCGCCAGGGATGAGTGCAGGGCTCTTTCCCCAAAGGTCCTCTGGTGGCATCACGTGCCCATGAGACACCAGGCCGTTTGTTGAAATTAATCTGCCTTGGGTGACCGTCCACACAATGTCAGAGCTGTTGGGACGGCTCTAAGCAACGAGAACGAGCGATAGGTGGCTGGGTGACAAGAACCTTGTGCCAGGCAAAGGTGGTGTGCGATAAACGGCGAAATCTGTCGGCCGACCTTAAGATCGGTAGGCTGGGAGCACATTCCCTTGCCTGGCACATGTCATGAACATTGTCGTCCAGAAATTTCTAAAGAGCTTCCCGGGTCGGACTGGCCTGCTGATGAAGGATCGAGGTTGAGTTCGCACTTCGTCCATTCGCACCCTGCTTCGTACAGCCTGGCTGCGTTGGCAGCGTTAGCTCGGCATCCCACCCCTGTCAACAGTTATCATTGTTGACGTGGCAACACGCTGGAATTCACCCTCCACATGCTCCAGCGGATTGTGGCAGCAGCGCTTTGCCATTACTCAGTACGAAGTGGTGACACATAGCCTGACAAGCAGCGTATGGACCTGGGGTGTTGATACCAACGAGAGTGGAGCAGGTTGAAAGAGCTTGCACCATCCTTGCCAGTTTTGAAGAAGCCACCAAAATGGTCAGTGCGGGACAATGCCCTTGTCAGCATGAGCATTGTGGTGATCCTTAGTTCTGGAACGATCGTTGGTACACTCTGAAACAACAGGTCCCGCAGCGACGGAGGAGGGAGACGGCACAGATGCGGACACGGAGCCTCTCTTCCGTCAAAATCCACAAGGCCCCGACAGTATCACAATTTCATCGGTCTTCAGTTAGGCAGTGGTTCGGGGTCCAGGAGCTAGTGCAGGGGTGGCGCATCAGCTCTCAGGGTGATCATCTCAGGCAAGGTCCAGGGCTGTGTTGAAGCTGTGCCGGAGGAGCGGAGGAGGAGGAGGAGGAGGAGGTATTCCTCTAGACAACCGATGTTACCGACGTCCCTGCCTTGGAAAGAGGTTGGCGCGAATTTGAGGGCGGAGGAGGAATGATGAGGAAGATCAGTTTGCTAGTGCCCCTCGACCAGAGGGCTTGCGGACAATCAAGGATCCTATTATCACATGAGTGCTTGGAGAGTGCTCCATTTCCTCCAACATGATCTCGCATTAAGGCCATCAAAATGAACAACAGTTACTGGGTGGCACCTCCTGGATCCCCTGGTACAAAACAAAAATCAGCACTTTCCTTCCACCACCAAAATATTGCGTAAAATTGCGGAAATGGAGACCTTGCTGATTGATCAACTGGAGACATCTGTTGCGTTCTGCTTCACGTTCCCCATATGTCCACGATGTGGAACAAATCAGCGACGTGGACGCAGTAGAGTGCCAAGTAGGCGTTGCGGCTGAGCAGGCAGGTGGCAGAAGCCTAAATGGTGACCTCTGGCACTCTTTGTTTACCTCACCTCACCAACGCATGCAATTGCAGGGGGCACACATACAACACTCAGAGGATCAGCTTAAGATCATGGTGCCGAACTATCTGCGTCTCAACACCGATGTTTTTGCATGTGTTCCCGGGACCCAATAGGACTCTGGGTATCCAAAATGGACGGAAATGGCCCGAGCTGGCTCGTTCACGCCATAGAGGGTGTTGTCTGCCCAGCAGCCAGCATCATTCTGAGCGGGACCTTCAGCACAGCTGGAGGAGTTTCATTACAGACAAACGCATCGGCTTTCCACAGATAATGTGGAGTTTGGACTTTCATCAAGATGAATCAGCATGGATCTCTGGATGATGTTGTGCCCAATTGCCGAGGTCACCGATAGTTGCCAGTTACTTTCACATTCCTTTCAAACAGAAATGGTCCTCTTGAAAAAACTTTTTTTTAAAATGATCACTTTCCTTACTGCAATTTTTATTCTCTCCTGTTGTTCCCAAACAGTTCATTTTGATGGTTTTGCTGGAGAGACTGTAAAAGGGACAGCAAGGTTTCATGACAAACACCGTATTCCATTTACTCACTTTATCTTAGAAGTTTTTCGCGTATTGTCCAATGGCTTTTGAGGTCATGTTGCTGTGAGATACAGCAATAATCATGGTCTCTTTGGAACAGAAATGTGATTATAAGTGCCATTTCCCCTCAAATTTCTTATAGTGGCTGAGAAGTCATATTTATAATTGTTGGGGTCATGTAGCGTGAGATACAGCAATAATCATGGTCCTTTGTAACGAAATGGTGGTCTTCTAAGTGGCAATTTCTCCCTCACAAATTTTTAACAGTGGCTGAAGAAGTCATTTTTATAATTTTTTGGTTTTCGTCATGCTGCTTTGAAATGCAGCATACTACAGGTACTATTATAAAAAAATGTTAATTATAACAGACCATTGTTTTCTTCACATTGACCAAAGTGGCTCAAGGGTCATGCTTTTTGACTTTTTGGGGGCATCTTTTGCTGTGACATGCAGCTATATACAGGCTCATATTCTAAAAAATGTTGTTTCTACAGACTTTGTTCTTCACAATGTCAAGAGTGGCTCAAGGGTGATGGTGTGTCAGAAACAGGAATAGTATAGGACACTGTTAATGGGACACATATGCAAAATGACTTTGTTTTGCAAGATCTTTAACATAGCTATCAATCCCTGTAATTGTGAACAACCCATTTAATACAATGAAAAAAGGAGAAACCAACGGACATGGTGGGCTTCCATCCCTATTTTTAAAAATGTGTTTCTAGAATTAAAGTACTAAAAAAACTTGCATGTACAAAATAGCTGTTAAAAAAATTCCTCTGAATTGTACAAGGGAGGTACAGGAAAAACTTGACCAGATGTTGGTTATTTCAGAGGACATGGAGTATGGAGCACGGACAGAGAGAAACAAAGTACAGAGACCATTTCCTCCAGCACGTTGAGTAAAATGAGAAAAGAATGCCAACGATAAAGGGCCACCTGGGGGTAACAGAGCGATAACACCAGTATATTCCAAGGGTGAAGCTCAATTGGTCCAACTCATAGAGGGGGCAAAGCGCTACCAGGGTATTGACTGTGTACAGTGGAAGGCTGGAGTTTCACACTTTCGTTCCGCACTCTGCTTCAGCACGACCAGTTTTTTCGTGTGCTCGTCTCAGGGCATTTTAACTGCGTGTTAATAGATGAACGGACGCCCTGCCTGGGCTTTTCACCGCCACCCCACTGTATCTCTGGCCTGGGTCATGCTGGGGCCAGGAAAGGTATAGTCAATATCCAGTGGGAAACTAAAATATTGGTTGTAGACTCCTTTTTTGGGCAATTTTTAAATGTGAGGGGTCATGAAGGTTTGGGGCCTCATGCTGTGGACAAGGACAGGTATAGTCAATGTCCAGTTTCAACTAATATGGTTGGTTGAAAGACTCCTTTTTCCGGCATTTTTAAATGTAGGGGGGTCATGCAGGTTTGGGGCTCATGCTGTGGCCCGGAAGGTATAGTCAATTGTTCCAGTTCAACTAAAATGGTAGGTTGAAAACTCCTTTTTCCGGCACTTTTTAAATGTGGGGGTCATGCAGGTTTGGGGATCATGCTGTGGCCCAGGACAGGTATAGTCAATGGTATTTTTCCAGTTCAACTAAAATGGTGGTTGAAAGCTCCTTTTTCCGGACTTTTTTAAATGTGGGGGTCATGCAGTTTGGGGTCATGCTGTGGCCAGGACCCAGGACAGGTATAGTCATGTCAGTCAAACTAAAAATGGTGGTTGAAAGACTTCCTTTTTCCGGCACTTTTTAAATGTGGGTGTCATGCAGGTTTTGGGGTCAGCTGTTTGTGGCCCAGGACAGGTGATTGTCAATGTCCAGTGAAACTAAAATGGTGGTTTTGAAAGACTCTTTTGCCAGGGCACTTTTTAAATGTGGGGGTCTTGCAGGTTATGGGGCTTCATGTGTGGCCGGACAGGTATAGTCAAATGTTCAGTTCAACTAAATGGTGGTTGAATGACTCTTTTTACGGCACTTTTTGAATTGTTGGGGGTATGCAGTTTGGGGTCATTCTGTGGCCCAGGACAGGTATAGTCAATGTCCAGTTGTAGAGATGAAACTAAAATGGTGGTTTGGAAAGGACTACTTTTTCCGGCACTTTTTTATAATGTGGGGGTCATGCAGGTTTGGGGCTCATGCTGTGGCCCAGGACAGGTATAGTCCATTGTCCTTTGTATCTAAAATGGTGGTTGAAAGACTCCTTTTTCCGGCACTTTTTAAATGTGGGGGTCATGCAGGTTTGGGGCTCATAGCTGTGGCCCAGGAAAGGTATAGTCTATGTACAAGTTCACTAAAATGGTGGTTGAAAGATCCTTTTTCGGCAATTTTTAAATGTGGGGGTCATGCAGGTTTGGGCTCTGCTGTGGCCCAGGACAGGTATAGTCAAGTCCAGTGAAATAAAATGGGTGTTGAAAGACTCTTTTTCCGCACTTTTTAAATGGTGGGGGTCATGCAGGTTTGGGGCTCATGCTGCGTTCAGGACAGGGATATTCAATGTCAGTTCAAGTAACATGATGGTTCCAAATCATTTAACTGCATTCTGGCAACTTTTTAATTTGTGGGTGATGCAGTTTTAAGGGTCAGGCTGTGCGTAAAAGACAGGGATAGTAAATGGTCTGTGACTTTATTTCTGTGATTTTATAACCCTATGTGTGTCTGCCTAAGATGTAGCATGTATCCATTTGACTGTTGTGGATGTTAATTTCAGATTCTCCAGCCTTGTTGGGTGTAATAATGAAGGTGTGTTGTTGCTCTCCATAGACTTGAATGGTACATCGCGATATTCGATGCTCACTATGAAAAACCTTATCGATAGCGGCCGACTATCGACTATCGATCGATCTCGATAGCCAACGCAATCGCTCAACACTAATCGTGGGCGCCTGATAATGCACCTAATTTTTGAGTTCGTCTTATTATAAATCTGGAAAACAGGGCTGCGCCAGTTTCTGGGTTGAAAGCACCCCAGAATACTCACGTAGCCCCGTTCATGCATTTCGCCCTAAGCATGTCGCTCCCGCATATATTGTACGCCAATACGCCTGGTATTTAGGCGCTGTGGATAACAGAAGTGAATAGGGGCGGACCAAAATATTTACCCTGGGGTCTATAGAACTATAGGTATTCTCCTGCCCAGAGTAAGTGGTGGGACAAAGAGTGAGTGGTCCTCTGCTCCACCACAGCAGGCCTCTTCCACTCTGACCTTGGTTACAATTATTACGCAACTGCTATTATGGGAATGGGTAAGCATTAAGGATACACAAGTGTTACGTCTAAGAGTAAAAATGTTCTTGTATGGTTATAAGTAGAGATGGGGGGGCGAAGTCGATCTCTAACCAAAGTGAATTCGTTAGAATTTCAGGAAAAACTTCGGTTCTGATCGAGAGTCGAAGTTTTGCGGTGTACTTCGGGTGGAACGAAGTTTGCTTTTGATGATCAAAATGCTGCGAGGACTGGTTGCTACATGGGGGCAAAGCACCTCTGGGAGGAAGAAGGGCATAGCCTGCAATGTCATGTGCCGAGATGAAAGTCCATCAGAGACCGGCGGGATTCTGTGAGCGTCACCGCACTATATAAGTCGGGCGCAACGCGGGAGCTCACACTCCTCTCACTGTACTGATCAGGGAAGGTGCTGCCGCGGTGATTGTGATAGCTCTCACTGAAGAACTGATTTTATTCAGCGTATTTTTGTGGGGGTCTCAGCTTGTCCCCAGGACTGTTCTCTTAAGGTTCTTTTTCTGATTTTTTGGGGTATTGGATCTGAAATCCAGTGTGCGTCCACTGCAGCTGCATATATACATTCAATATCCAAGTGGGATCTAAGCAATTCCTGTTGTATTCATTTAAAGTTTAAAAAAAGCTTTTTAAAAATACAAACCACTATTTTTGGTGCTCAATTCTTTGCGCAATTTACATCCCGGGGTTAATTAAGCGTTGTTTTGTGGGGTGCTGACCCCCAAGAAAACTCATTTTCAACCCAAAATATATACATTTTTCCTTAGCATAATTCACAAGCGAAGGTTAATTACAATTTTATCTCTTGTTGTGTGGCGTAGAAACACGCAATTGTAACACGCTACAAAGCTACTAGTTTGTGGTGCCCCAAATTTTTTTGGGAATTTACATCCCGGGGTTAATTAAAACGTTGTTTTCTTTGGGGTGCTGACCCAAGAAACCGTCATTTTCAACGCCAAAATATATACATTTTTCCTGTAGCATAATTCACAAGCGAAGGTTAATTACAATTTTATCTCTTGTTGTGTGGCGTAGAAAACACGCAAAATGTAAATACGCTTCAAAGCTACTAGTTTGTGGTGGCCCAATTGTTTGGCGCAATTTACATCCAGGGGTTAATTAAGCGTTGTTTTGCTGGTGTGCTGACCCCAAGAAACCGTCATTTCAACGCCAAAATCTATAAATTTTTCCTGTAGCATAATTCACAAGCGAGTTTAGAACAAACAGTATGTCAGACAGAGAGGTGGCAGGCTCTTCACCTGCGAGTGGCAGAGGCACAAACATTCCTGGAGCAGGTCGCAGCACAGCAAGGGGACGTCGCAGCAGGGGTCACTCGGTGAGGCCACAAACTGCCGCTGTCATCTAGCGGCCGTGTACTGACTACAACCCCCAAAGGTTCTTGATGGTTTGACTAAGTCATCCCTTCCTCCCAGATGACAACTGACCACCCCAGCCAAGAGTCGGTGGGAACGTCAGACACCCCCCTTCGTAGGCATGGCCCGGGAGGGGTCAGCGGCCCTCACCTGTCCTCAACCGCTTCTGTCCCATCCGGTTCCCTCAGCCAGAGATCTACTATGTGGTCTGGGCTCAGGCCCACTATATAGCAGGATGAACAATTTGGGAGGGCAGTCAGCAGCTACTTGGCAGCGAAGAAATGGGGCCAATTATCCCCTGCTTCTTGCAGTAGGCGGCAAAGTATAGATGTTGAGAGTGGCATGGGAGGTCATGTTGTGCGGGGGCAGCCTTTGCATACCCAAGACGGTGATGAGGACAGCAGTCGATATGAAACACAAATAGATGATGATGTAGCCGACCGCACTTGGGAGCCGGGGAGGAAAAGGGCCCTTCATCTTTCGTCAGGAGGAGGGCGTCAGCTTGCGCGTCGGGCAGGGGGCGCACCCAGCAATTGGGTCGTGTGGCCCTGGGGTAGAGGATGGGCGAGGGTGGGGTTTGGGAGCCAAGCGGCCCCCCCCCCCCCCCCCCGGGGGAAAAAAACCCGTTTTGCGGGTGCAAGAAAGTAGCGGCAAAAGGGGTAAAGCAAGGGTTGGGGGAAAAAATTTCTGATATCGGGGGTTTGTGGAAAAGTTCTTTTGCAAAGGAAAACCGGAGGGGGCCGAATATGGGTATATGTAAAATTTCTGTAAGCAAAAAAAAGTGAAGCGTGGCCAGGGGCTAACTTGGCACCCGGCCCCTGCGTCAACACATGCAGCGTCACCACCCGGGTGCCCGGGGGAGAAACGTGGCTCAAAGTGGTGGTCCATCCTGCCGCCGCAGAAAAAACAGAGGGGCCGTGGAAGGGTTTTTCCCAATTGCACCCATAAAGGGGCTCACCCCCCTCTGCAAAAAGGGAGCGGGTTTTTTTTTGACATTATTTTCCCGGTCCAGATGCCCCCTGTTTCCTCGCTAATCGGGACGCCAGCAGCTTTCAGCAAGGCAATTGAAAAGATACAAAAGAAAGCGTCCAACAATCCAAAGGGGTTTGCAGCAGCTGCCCGTGCCCCTGTAAAAGTTTTTGGTTTACTGCAGTCCCCCCCTTTTCCCAAAATGGTGAACTCTGCCCCTTTCAGAAAAACTAATGGCTTGTGCCGACCCGAAAATGGAGATTTCCCCAAGGAAATTTTTCTTTTCCAAAAAGGCATACCAGCACTTCTTTAAATATGTAAAAACAAAAAGGGGGGGCCCAAGCCCTTTAACTTATCGGTTTTTTCCCAAGGTGCAGGGCAGCGGGGGAACGTCTGGAGCTGTAATTTCGGCAGGGCCAGTACAGGGCCTTTACGGCCCATGGGTAAATGTGTTTGGGGCCCGGCCCAAAACCAACAACTTAGGGGGAGACGCCGCTTTCTCCTCCCGTTGTCAACTGCTGTTTCCGGGCCCCAATGTTGTCTCCCTCCTCCTCCACCCCCACCACCACCTTAGCCCCCAAAAGTAGCACATGGTAGGGCACAGCGTGTCACGCGGGTTCTAAACCGGGCCTTGCCTCGGCAAACCCGAAGTCCACAGGGGGGGGAACTGCTCCGGTCATGCGAAAGGGAAACCCGATGTTGGCTTTCTCCGCCCCAAATGCAAATGGGAAAACCATGGTGACGGAAAAATGGGGGGAAAAACATGGTGTCCGCGCTGCCCCGGGGGAGGGGGGGCCCTGGGGCCTGCATGGGGACGTGTTAAAATCTGGTTGTAAAAAGGGTTTCCTGAAGTTTTCCCAAACCGATTTTCAGAACATTCTGAAAATGGCCGGGGAAAACTGGGGCAGACTTTACCCATTCGTAAAAAAGGGGGAAAACCCTCCTCGAGTTGCAGCGGCAGAACGGCCCCCCCCAACACACTCTGATATGCAATGTTTCCCCCCGCTGGAATTCCAGTTGCACATTTTGGGGCCCGGGACTGTATAAACAGAGAAAGGCCTTTTAACGTTTTTTTGGGTGATCCGGGGAGACAGAAGTACTCCCCTGTGTAACTTTGATGTAAGCCAGGGGGCAGCTAAATCCGTGCCCACCTGCCTTTTGTTGGGGGGCCATTCGAGGAGGCGACGTTTATTTGTCATTTCCCGGGGACTACGGGATGAATAACGTCATTCCCCGCTTTTATGTCCTGGAATGATGCAGAAAAATCTGTTGGGGAGGGGGCTTGGGGGCGTGGCGACTACATCTGTGGCCCCATGAGTTTCCCGGGGGGGACTGAAATGGAGGGGGAGGAGGAGGACATTTGGGGAGAAGGGATTTTTGGTGAAATTTAGTGGGGTTTTCTACCCAAAGGGGACAAGAGAGGAGGAGCCCGGGGCAGCTGGAGGGGGGTAAAATGGGGTTTAGGAAGACGAGGCAGATGGGCCCCCCAAACACCGTGGGGGTTACAGTGGAAATGGAGGCAGGGAGCCCTCGAAGTCCTTGTGCAGTGGCCCGCAGCATGCTTATTTTTCCTGGCTAGTGACAGCCTGAAAAAGTCAGCATCCGGCAGGGGAAAGACTTTTGGGCCCCCACCCAAATTTGGAAACCCCCGTACCGGTTCCCAAAAAGGGGGGGTTTTTTTCCCGTTTTGGGGAGGGAGGACAAACTCAAAATTTCTATGGGAAATTTCCCCCACCCCTTTAAAACAGTTTGGCCCCTGCCCATGTGCGGGGTTTGTCCCTCCTCTGACAGGGGCGACCCGGGGGGTTTCCCCAGCGCTTTAAGTACTACTTTGGGGGCTGGGGTGAGGGAAAGGGGGGGGGGTAGGAGGGAGTACCCGCTCCATTTAGCAGTTAAACCCAAATCTGGAATCCCCTGATGGCGCTTCCTTCCAAACCCCCTAGTGAGGGGGTAGTAGCCCCAAGCGGACTGGAGCCAAATCCCTGAACCCCCCAGGTGGTGGCCTACTTGGGCAGCACTCTGCCACCCCCGTTAGAAGATCCGCTGGGAAAAACCCCGGGCAGCCAAAAGGGGTGTGTGGCCCCAACTTGCCGAGTTTGCCCCCCGTTTGGGGAAACTGTCCCCCCGGCCAGGGGTGTGGCATCAGAGCGGGGTTTTTCAGTGCGGCGGGGGCCCTCGTTAAACCCCAAAGGGGAAACCCCCTTTTCCCCGGGGAAAAGTGGAAAAGGACTGACCTTTGTCAAGTTGGGAAACAGGCGTGGAACGGCCCGGATTTCCCCACACAATGCCTTATGGTCAAGGGCTAATCACCAGGAGCCCCACCCAAACTGTGAGGGAAAAAAAATCTGGGTTCAAAATAAATGCATTCACCACTATTTGGGTTTCGCCACCCCCCTGATGCCACAAACTGCTGACAGTTTTCCATCTGCCACCCCAAACAACCCCTTTTCCAGGGATGGTATTGCCAAACCCCGACCACCCCATGCTGCTGTGTGGCTTTCTGCTGTGACCCCCACACTTGTATTGTGCCCTGTCTGACCTCTTTCTGCTGTGTGGTGCTGCCCGTGGGCCTACACACTGTGTCATTGTCCCCCCTCTGTTGGGCCCCCTTGTTTTTGCCACCTCCCCGAATGTCATTGTTTCCCCCTGCCCGACATGCTGCTGCCCGTGGCTGTGCCCTGACCTCCACACTGTGTCATTTTGCCCCTGGTCCCGACCTTATGTGCTGCTGTGGCTGCTGCCATGACCCCCACACTGTGTAAATTGGGGCCCCCTGTCTGGGCCTCTTTTGTGCTGTGGCTGCTGCCCTGGGCCTTTTTCACTGTGTCATTGTCCCCTTGGGGGGCCTACTCCTGTTTTTTTCCCTCCAAAAATGTTTATTGTGGGCCCCTGCCTGACCCCCATGCTGCTGCTTTGGTGCTGCCGTGACCTCCACACTGTGTCATTGTGCCCTGTCGGGCCTTTTGCTGCTGCGTGGCTTTTCCGCTGTGACCCCCACACCCGTGTCATTTTGCCCCTGTCTGGGCCCCATTTCTGCTGCGGGGGCTGTTTCCGTGCCCACACACTGTGTTTATTGTCCCCCGCTGTGGCCCACTCCCGTTTTTGCCACCTCCAGAATGTCATTGTGCCAAATGCCCGACCCCATGCTGCTCTGTGGTTTTGCCGGGACCTCCACACTGTGTCATTGTGCCCTGTCTGACCCTTTTGCTGCTGGGTGGCTGCCGCCGTGACCTCCCCATTTTGTCATTGGGCCATGTCTGACCTCATGCTCTGCGGGGGCTGCTTTCCCTGAAACCCCACACTGTGAAAAATTTTCCCACTCTGTGGCCCACTCCTTTTTTGCCCCCTCCAGAAAGTCATTTGCCACGGGCTGACCTCAGGGTGTGTGTGGCTGCTGCCCGGGCCCCCA
>JAODAL010033955.1:0-44913 GCA_025379985.1 Phyllomedusa bahiana | reverse complement strand
TGAATTTTGGACTACGATTTTCGTTTTAAACATTGGGTACTAGCTGCGCCTCCTGCCACCACAAGCTATTCGCGGCCGGGGATACGCCCTTTGGTGGACTCCCGCCGCAAAAGCCCACCCGCCCTCCCTTAGCCCCCCCGCTCCCTGGCGGGGCCCGCTGCCCACCATTTTGCGTGGTCCAGGGGGAAACCACTACCTTGGGGGTTTACAATGGCAGAAGTGAAAGCCAATTTTCCGGCCAGTTCTTTGAAGTGCAGATTTCCAAACCACTTGAAAAGGGGGACGGGCAGTAACCCAATTTGGACAGGAGCACGGTCACTTCTGCACTTGGGGATGGCAAAAGGGCATACTGCTGCTCTTGGAAATTCGTCTCTTTGGGGAACGACTGTTTGGGCCCCAAGAGTCCCCGGGGAAAAGGAGTATCGGCCCGGGGTAATGAGGAAAAGACGGGATTTTTGTCTTCGCCAGAGGGGGTTGAACCTTTACCCCCTAAAAATGGGGGCGTGCCACTGGGGCGTTTGCTTTTGGGGACGGGAATGGACCACCATATCTGAAACACTTATGGTGACACTGCAGGGATTTTTAAATGCGGGGCCAAGGTGCCAAACGTTAGGTCCCGGGTTTTCCCCGCCAATTTTCCCTGGCCACAGTTTCCAACAATACCCAAATTTTTCGCCTCCCTGGTGTTTTAAAGTAAAAAACTCCCAAAAACCCCCGAGTATTGGTTTCCCCACCAAAGGCCTGAAACTGACTACGTTATTTGCCGCTAAACCCTGAGCCCCGGGTCCCGCTAATTTCGGGAAACCTGCAAAGGGGGGGGTCAAAATTTCGGGGCCTTTTGGCTACCAACCTCGCACTGCCCTGCCCACCCGATGACCCCCGCCCCCCCACACCGATTTAAAGGGGGGTTTGCCCACGGGCCTGACCTCCCAAGCACCGCCTCTTCTCCCATTGATAATGATAAAACCCCTTGTACACTTTTGGGGTCTGGGTCAGCTAAATGGGCATCACATGGTTTTTCAAAAGCACCATTATGCTGATGACCCCCAACTTTCCCTCCCCGGGCCCCAGACATTAACTCTCTATTGTCCAAGATCCCATTTTTGCTTCCCTCCAAATCCCCCTTCTTCTCCTCCCCGTCCCTAAAAAAATTTAAAGTAGAAAAAAAGGAAAAGCCCTATTTGAGGGTAGGCGACCGTGTAAAAGCCCACTTTTATCCCCGGGGAAAAAGGGGCACAAAAGGGATGCAGTGGGGTGAATATTTTTAAATTTGGGGGGGGCTTTTTGCCTTTTTTTAACTAAGGGCCCCCAGAAAACCTTTTCCCCGCCATGCTTTTTTTTAAAACCGGCCCTAAGTTTGATCGGGTTTCATCGATTAGTGTTTGCCTTTCACCCCGTCCTCCCAAAACGGGATCGCTGTAAAAAGCCTGACCGCCCCCCAACATAACCCCCCCCTTTCAAATCTCCTCCCTCACTATTTGCCCACTTCTGCAAAAAAAAAAAAAAAAAAAAGCAGCCCGGGTGTCTTTTCCCCCCTTCTTTTTCTGCCCACTGTCCCAAATAGTTTTTGGGCCCCAATGTATAATTGGGGCAAAGGCCCCCAACACATATAGTTTTTCCCCGGCTTTTGGGGAAATGAACGGACAAGGGGGTTTGGGGGACAAAAGGGGGAGCCCCTCACCTGCTCCCGGGCCATGCCCAAAATTGGGGTTTTGGGGTGTCAAAAAGAGATGGGGAAATTCCAAAAAAATTTGGTTTCGGTCACTTTGGGCGAATTTCCCAACAAAAATAAAAATTTTGGTCCGAATTACTTTTTGGGCCCAATCGCATTAAAAACACTGTTTCCCCCGGGGTTTCACAGAGCCGCAGGGGGCTGGGAGAACTTTTTGCCATGCTTAAAAAATCCCAAAGGGGGCTTGGTTTTGGTTTTTCAAACAATTTGTGGTTTTTTGAATGGGCACGCACATGTTGCTGCCCGCTCTTAGAATCGGGTTCACTCAAAAAACCCTGGGCACTTAAAAAGGGGAAAACTGACCAAAAAACTGAAGGGGGGAAAGTAGCCCCGATAAAAACATGGCACACAGCTGGGAAAAAACAAGCTGAGGGCTCAGGTTTGGGAACATAATTTAAAAGAGTGTGGAGGTGGGTGGGGGCAGCCAATCACATGAGTTTTTAGAGAGTGGCACAATGACATTCTAGAGGGGGGGAAAAAAAAAGGAGTAGCCCCCAAGTGGACAATGACACAGGTGTAAGGGCACGGCAGCAGCCCCAGCAGCCATGAGGTAAAACAGTGGGACAATGACAGAGTGTGTAGGGCCAAAGGGAGCAGCCACGCAAACAGCAAAGAGGTCAACAGTGGGACAATTACAGAGAGTGGGGGACAGCAAACAAACAGCGTGAGGTCAGACATGCACAAAAGACATTCTGGAGGTGGCAAAAAAATTTGTAGCCACAGAGTGGCACAATGACAGAGAGTGGAGGGGCACACAGCAGAACATTTGGGGCAAGGGGTGGGGACAATGACACAGTGGGGAGGGCACGGCAGCAGCAGCATGACGTCCCGGCAGTGGCACAATGACATTCTGGAGGTGGCAAAAACAGGACAGGGGCCTCAAGGGGAAAAAATGACACAGTGTGGGGGGAGGGGCCGGCAGCAGAAATGGGGGTCAGAGAGGGCACCATGACATTTTTGGGGGGTGGAAAAAAACCAGTAGTGGGGCCCCCAAGTGGCACAATGAAAAGGGAGGGGAGGTGCCCGGAAAAAAAAAAAACCCCCAAACCCCAAAGAAAAAAAATAAAAAAAGGCAACAGTGGCACAATAAACTTCTGGAGGTGGAAAAATGTAAAACCCCAAAAGGGGGGGGCACAAGGACAAGAGGGGAGGTCACAGCAACACCCAAATGGGGTTTCCGAAAAGGGGCCAATACACAGGGGTGGGGGGAAACGGCAGCACAGAAATGAGGTCAGGGTGGCCCAATGTTTATTCTGGAGGTGGAAAAAACAGGAGAAAGCCCCCCAAGAGTGGCACAATGACACAGTGGGGAAAGGTCACGGTGGCAGCCCCCCGCATTAGGTCAGAGGGGTGGCAAAATGACATTCTGGAGGTGGAAAAACAATGGGTAGGCCCAGGTGGGCAAAAAGCCCAGAGAGGGGGAGGTGACGGGCTGCAGCGCATGAGGTCAGAAAGGGGGGACAATGACATTCGGAGGTGAAAAAACAGTAGTGGGCCCACAGGGGGCAAAATTTGACAGAGTTTGGGAAGGTGACAGCACCAGGAGCAACGGGCGTGAGGTCAGAGAGGGGCACAATGCAAAAGTGTGGTTTCCCAGGCACCAGCAACACCCGCAGCACATGGGTCATAAAGTGGAAACAATGACAGAGTGTGGGGGTTGGGGGGCAATCCCACCCCCTGGTAAAATTTTTTGGGGTGGCAAGGGGAAAAAACTGTCACAGATGTGGGGGCATAAAGGCGGGTGGGGGGGAATCAGAATAGTGGCTGAGGCAGGTAGTTTAAAACCCAAACCCTCATTCTCACGTTTGGGTGAGGCTAAAAGGCTGAGTAGCCCGGACGCCTAAGGCATTGGGGGTGGGAAATCCGGCCGATCCACGCCTGATTCATCTTGAAAAAAGGCCCAGTCTTTCCCAAATTTTCCCCGTGGACAAGGGGGTTCCCTTGGGGTAACGATGGCCCCCGCCGCACTAAAACACCCCTCTGTTTCCACACTCCCCGGGGCCCGGGGCGGGAAACAGCTCCCAAACGGGAAACCCTCGGCAATTTTGCGGCCACACATCCAGTTTGGCAACCCATAGTCCAGCGGATCTTCAAACCCGGGGTGGAAGAGGGGGCTGCCCAAAGTGGGCCCACCCCCTTTGGGTTCAGGGTCTCCTCCAGGTCCTCTGCTCCCTGCTGCTGGAACGGGGGCCCTTTCCCTCACTGGGGGGGGGAAAGGGAAGCGCTTTTAAAGTGACTCCCCGACTTGGGTTTTGCTGCTTGGGGGGGCTGGTAGTGCCCTACCCCCCCACCTTCCCCAGAAAGCCGCGGCGTAGTACGTGAGTGCGAAAAACCCCCCCGGGCCCGGGACCGTCAGGGGAGGGACAAATCCCCGCACATAGGCAGGGGCCACCCTATACAGGGTTTTTGCCTATAGTTTTGAGTTTGTCCCCCTCTCAATGGGGGGGGAAAAAAGGCTCCCATTTGGACCAGTGGCGAGGGGCCCAAAGGGCGGAGGGGCCAGAAGCCCATCCCTCTCCCAAATGCGACTTTTCGGCTGTCACTAAGGCCAGGCAAATAACATGTTGGGGGCCCCCCCCATCCACAAGTACCCGAGGGGGCTCCCTGCCCCATCTGCACTGTAAAACGGGCCACGGGCTTGGGGGGCCATCTGCCTCAATTCTTCATCCCCCACCAAACCGCCCCCAAAGTTTCTCCGATTTCCCCCCTCTCTTGTCCCCTGGGAGAAAATCCACTCTTTTTCACCAGCCCAATGCTTCTCTCCAATGCCCTCCCCTCCTTTCATCCCCCACCGGCCCTCATGGGGGCCCGGGCGAAAATTAGTCGCCAGGGTCCCCAGTCCCCTGCCCAACAAAATTTTTCAGCATCTTTTTTCCAGGACATGAAGCAGTGGAATGACGTTATTCTTTCCCGTAGCCCCTGGCGACTGACAAATAACGGGGCCCCTCCTCAAATTGGCCTCAACAAAGGGCGGGGTGTCACGCATGAGCGGGCCCGGCTGACATAAAAGTTAACAGGGGAGTACTCCTGTCTGCCTGGATCTTCAAAAAATCGTTAAGGGCCTTTCTCTGTTCATACAGTAGGTCCAACAGTGCACGGAAATTCCAAGGGGTGGAAAAATCGCATATCAATTTGGTTTTGGGGGAGACCGTTTTCTGCCGCCCCCAACTCGAGGAGGGGTTCCTGGCTTTGTAGGAATGGTTTGAAGGCTTTCACATTTTCCCTGGCCATTTTCAGAACCCTTCTAAAAGATCGTGGAAGACTTCAGGAACCTTTTCACAACCAGATTGAACACATCCCGCGGGGTGTTGGAACCCCCTCCTCGGTCAGCGGGACCCCCCTGTTCCCCCCTTTTCCCCCCACCAGGGGTTTCCGATTTGTAGGGGGGCGCGGAAAAAAACCCACCATCGATTTCTTGCGCATACGGGGAAACAGTTCCTCCCCTGTGGCCCTTCCCGTTCGCCGGGGAAAAGCCAGTGTAGAACTGCGTGACACTGCTGTCCCTACACTGTTAAATGATGGAGCAGTACTTTTGGGGGGCTGAGATGGGGGTTTTTGGTGGAGGGGCGGACATTGGCGCAAAGCCCAGTTTGACAAAGTGGAGGGGAAAAACAGCGGGCCCTGTCCAAGTTGTTGGTGTGCCTGGGCCCCGGGAAACACATTCACCCCGTGGGGGCCCTAAAAGGGGCATTACTGGGCCCCGACCGTTTGTTACAAACTCTAGACGCCCCCGAGCTGTGCACCTTGGGAAAAATTTTGATAACCAAGGACTGGGCCCCCCTTCTGGTTTTTAAAATTTTTATGAACTGGTACTTGCCTTTTTGGGAAAAAAAATTTCGGCTTGGAAAATCTCCATCTCGGCTGGCACAAGGGTTTTTGTTCTCTGAACGGGGCAGAGTCTAAACCCTTTGGAAAGGAGGGACTGCAGTACCAACAACCTTTGGGCAGGAGCAGGGGCAGCTTTTGCCCTTAGATGGTTGGAAAGCATACTGTTTTCTCTTTTTCAATCGCCTTTGCTGAACCGGGCTGCTGGCGCCATGAGTACGGAAAGGCAGGAGCATCTGAAACCGGGGGATGATGTCAAAAAGAAACCCCCCTCCCTTTTGCAAGGGGTGGGCCTTGACTGGCTGCAATGGCATGCATGCTACTGGGCCTGCTGGCTGCTGTTGCGGGCGGCGGGGTGGACCACCCCAAATTGGGGGGGGTTGGGACTGGAACGGCCCCCGGGCCCCCCGGAGGTTTTTCGCTGCATGTTTGACGGGGAGGGGCCCTGGGGCCCAAAGGTTTTGCTCCCGGGGAACGGGGGCTTCACTTTCTGCCTTCAAATTCGGACATATACCCATATTGGGCTCCTCCGGGGTCTTAGGGGCCCTGAAATCCCCACCACCGAGACTTTTTAATTTGGGAAAAGCTCCGCACTTTAGTGACTACTCCCGCCGCTGGCCCCCGCTGAGCCCCCTGTGCCGCTACTTTTTTAGAACGTGAAGGGAGGTTTTTTTTCCCCCCTGGCCGTTGGCTCCCGACCCCCACACTGCTGCTATCCGGGTGGGCTCACGGCCACACAACCCCTTGCTGGCTGCACCGCTGCCTGAAACCCAAGCTGACCCTCTTCTCCTGATGATGATGAAGCCCATGCCCAACCCCCCTCCCAAGTGCGGTCGGGTACAATCATTTACTAGTTTTGTTTCCCTCGTCACGCTGTCCTCATCAAACCCGGGCTTGGGATGCAGAGGCTGAACCCCCCCAAAAAACATGAAACCCCCCATGTCACTCTCAACAAACTTTTACTTTGGGCCCCCTACTGCAAGAAGCAGGGAAATTTTGGGCCCCCTTTTTTCGCTGGGGAAGTAGCGGGTGACGCCCTCCCTCCAAATTTTTAAAACCTCCCCCCCTATATATTTGGGGCCCGGGGGGGGCCCCAAACCCCCTAGTAGATCTCTGGCTGAGGGGGAAACCGGGGGGACAGAGGTGGGGTTTAGGACAGGGGGAGGGCCCCCTGACCCGCCCCGGGCCCCCTGCCCCAAATAAGGGGTTTTTTTCCCGACGTTCCCACCGACTCCCTTTTGGGTGGTTTTTCAGAAAAAAGTCATCTGGGAGGGAAATGGATGACCTAGTCAACAAAACAAGAAACCCTTGGGGTTTCTGGGAAAAACACAACCCGGCCCCCTAGAGACACGGGAGTTTTTGGGGCCCCACGATGGGCCCCTGCGCGACGTCCCCCCCTTTCGTGCTGCGACCTGGGCCCCGCTCCAGGGAAAGTTTGTGCCCCCTGCCACTCCCCAGGGGAAGAGCCGCCACCTCTCTGTCTGCAAACTGTTTTGTTCTAAAAAGTACAGACACTGTTTGATGAAGATACTGTATTGAAAAATTCACCCCCCGCATTTGACGCCCAAAAGAACCCATTTAAAAAGCTTGGGTAACCCTTTTGGGTTTAAATTGCGCTCCCCAATTGGGGAGGAAAAAATTTACTTTTATGGGGCCGTTTAAAAACCCCCGCTGTATTTTTACTGAAAAAAAAAGCAAAAAACAGGCCTTTAATTAAACCCTTTGGGTATGAATTTTGCTACAGAATTTTTTCTGTGGCCCTTTAAAAAAAAAAAAGGTTTTTTTTTTACTGAGTACAACGGGAAAAAAAATACTTAGTTTTAAAACCTTTTGGGTGTAAATTTGGGGGAAAAAAATTGAGCAAGGGCCAAAAAAAATACCCCTTTGGGAGCTGTTACAATGGCGTTATTTTTCGCACAACCCAAAAAGAGAAAAACTTTTAATTAACCTTTGGGTTTTTGGGAATTTTTGCTACAGGGGAATTTATTTTTTTGGGGGTGAAATAAACCCCTTTCTTTTAGTCCCCCACAGCAGCAGAAAAAAATTTCTTAATTAACCCCTGGAAAAATTGGGGGAAAAATTTCGCAAAAAAAATTTAGCAACCAAAAAAATGAACTTTGTAAAACATATTAACAATAGCGGTTTTTTTTTCCCCTACACAACAAGAGGAAAACTTTAAATTTAAACCCTTTGCTTGTGAATTAAAGCTAAAAAGGGGAAAAAAGTAAATTTTTTGGGGGGAAAAAAACGGGTTTTTTTAGTCACCACAACAGCAGAACAACGGGGTTAAAAAAACCCCTGCCCTGTTTAAATTTTCGCAAAAGAATTGAGCAACCAAAAAATACGACTTTTTAGCATGTTACAATGGGGTGTTTTTTTTCCTACAACAAAAAAAGAGAAAAACTTGGGAATTTAAACTTTGCTTTGGGGAATTTTGCTACGGAAAAATGTAATTTTTTGGGGGGTGGGAAAAAACGGTTTCTTTTTGTCACCCCAACAGCCGAACAAAGCTTAATTAACCCCTGGATGTAAATTGCGCAAAAGAATTGAGCACCAAAAATGAAGTGGTATTTTTTATTGTAAAAACGCTGTTTTTTTTAAATGAATAAACAGGAACAGACTTTTGATCCCCTTGGATATTCAATGTGCCCGTGAGAAAATTTGAAATTAAAAATGTTTTTATGCAGCTGCACGGACCCACGGAATTTAGATCCCAAACCCCACAAAATCAGAAATAGAACTTTAAAAGAAACCCGCTCTGAGACAAAAAATGAGACACCCCCGCCCCAAAAATTTGCTGTATAAAAATGATTTTTAGTATCAGCAAACATAAGCAGCCCGGCAGCACCTTCCCTACTCAGTCCATTGAGAGCGGTATGAGCTCCCAGCGTCGCGCCCATACTTATATAGTGCGGTGACGTCACAGAACCCCGCCGCTCTCTGATTGGCGTCATCTCTGCACATGTCATGTAGGCTACGCCCTTCTTCCTCCCAGACTTCTTTGCCCCATGTAACGCCATGTGCTCGCAGCCATTTTATCAATCAAAAGCACACTTCGTTCTCGCGAAGTACCCCAAAGTTCGACTTCGTTCCGAACCAAAGTTTTCCTGAAATTCTAAACGAATCCCACTTCGATAGAATCAATTCGCCCATCTCTAATGTCAAACCCACCGACTCTTGGGTGGAGTTGTCAGATGTCATCTGGGAGAAAGTGTAGGGACCTAGTTTTGTGTTCAACACATGGCCAGTAGATGACACCGGTTGCTGTGGCCTCGCAGGGTGACTCCTGCTGTGATGTCCCCTTACTGTGCTGCGATCTGTGGCGGCTCTGCTAACCTACTTATGTGTTCTTTGACGCTACCGTAGGATCTTAGCCCTCAGCTCATTTCTTTCCAGCTGGCGCTGAGGTTACCTTGTCAGGCTGCATTCCTGCTTCAGTTTTTTGGTCAATTTTGCCCCTGTAAGTGCCCAGGGAATTGAAGGGTGAAGCGATTCTAATAGCGGCGGCAGTCATGTGCGTGTTATACTAAAACACAGCATTGTATGAAGACCAAACCAAGCTCCCTCTGCATATTTACGCATTGCACAATGTTCTTCAGCACCCTAAAGGCTCTGTGCAGCCGGGAAATAGCTGTTTTTTAACGCAATTCGTCCCGAAGTAATTCAGAACTAAATGGATTTTGTCGGAAAATTCGTCGAAGTCGGCAAACCGAATTTTTGAGAAATTCGCCCATCGCTATTCCTGGGTCCGTTCAAGGTCCTCTGAAGTATCAATCAAGTGGCTTACAAACTTTGCCTGTCTCCGCCGCTCCGCATCCTGACCTCCTTACATGTCTCTCTCCTCCCTCTCTCGCCCTCACTTGTTTGTCTCAGGAGGACGTTTCTCCAGCTCCGGAAGCCGACTCTACAGATGTTTTTGATGTAAAAGAGATTCTGGTTATGAAGACCATCAGGGGAAAGCGTCGACTGGAAGGGATTTGGGCCAGAGGAGAGATCCTGGTAGCCAATATTCTGGACCAGGATCTGGGTCAGAGGTTTCTTCTGCCTAAAAAGACGGAGAAGCCCCAGAGGTGGGGTCCTGCAGCTCGCATGTTTGACCGCAGGCACATTTGTGTTCCCTCTCACCATATGCTGCCAGGGACAAGTGGCGCTGCGGTACACATGTCGGGCTGTGGGCGTGCTCTCACTGCTAGCTAGGACTCACCTATCCATGCTCTTGCTCCTCTGCCCTCCTCTGTTAAGGCGGAAGCGTGCCGAATCAGTGAGACTTAAAGGGCCAGCACGCTGGTAACTTGCTAATTGCCTGGTGCTGACCCTATATCTCCCTGTCACTTTCCCTGCTCTTTGCCGGATCTATCATGCTCATTGCGATGGTCCAGTGGATCCACTACCAGACCGTTACAGTAGGATCCGGCCATGGATCCCGCCAAGGTGTCCTTGCCGAGCGTTGCCAACATCACCACCATCGTGGTCAAGCAATCTCAACAGATCGCGCAGCAGGCGCAGCAGCTCGAGCAACTCTCCTCCATGGTGCAGCAGCTCATCACCGCCAAGCAGCAGCAACCTACGTCATCTCCAGTGGTTGTCCCTGCCTTGACAGTTCCTGTGGCTCTAGGGGGCCCTAAGCTTTGGCTGTCGCTCCCGAGCAAGTACGACGGAGACCCGAAACTCTGCAGGGGGTTCATCACCCAATGCTCTTCGCACGTGGAGCTGATGGTCGATCAGTTCCTGTCCGAACGTGCGAAGGTGGCTTTCATGGTCAGCCTATTCTCCGGGAAGGCCCTGGCATGGGCTACACCTCTGTGGGACAGGAATGATCCGGTGACGGCGGACCTACAGTCATTCCTCAGTGAGTTCCGCAATGTGTTTGAAGAAACCAGCCCATGCATCCTCCGCCGAGACAGCCCTCCTAAACCTACGTCAGGGGGATTTGTCTGTGGGAGAGTACGCGGTGCAATTTCGCACCTTAGCCTCAGAACTGTCATGGAACGAGGCCGCTCTGTGTGCCACCTTCAAGAAAGGGCTCTCAAGCCGAGTTAAGGACGTCTTGGCTGCAAGAGACAGCCCATCCTCCCTCAGTGACTTGATCCGGTTGGCCACCCGCATTGATGTGCGCTTCATTGAACGGGAGGAAGAGTTTCAGCAAGACCATCAGCTAGCCCAACCTTGCCGGTTTTCTCGCCTGGCACCGGTGTTCCAGAGGCCTCCTGTGCCACAGTCGCCAACACCCACCGAGGAGCCCATGCAGATTGATCGGGCTCGCCTCTCTGAGCAAGAGTTGGCCCAGCGTTGGCAAAGGAACTTGTGCCTCTACTGTGGCAGCCCAGAGCATTTTCGGAGAAGCTGCCCCAAGCGTCCCAAGCATGGGGGAAACTCCCACACCTAGGTTCTGTGGGAGAGGCATACCTAGGTGCAAAGTCCTCCTCTCCACGCCTTCTGATGCCAGTACAGGTCATCTCGGA
This sequence comes from Phyllomedusa bahiana, assembly GCA_025379985.1. NCBI lineage: Eukaryota > Metazoa > Chordata > Amphibia > Anura > Hylidae > Phyllomedusa > Phyllomedusa bahiana. The sequence continues at coordinate 33,894 of JAODAL010033955.1, read as the reverse complement.
AGCTGGAGTCTCGTTCCAAGTCCCGCCGTTTCTGGATTCGGGCTCAGCCGGGAACTTTATCCATCAGTCTCTGGTGAGACAGTATTGTCTTCCGGTGGTCCACCTGGAGAAACCGCTCGTTATCTCATCTGTCAGCGGGGAGCTGCTTAGCGACACCATCCAGTTTGCCACCAAGCCACTGTCCCTCCATGTGGGGGCGCTACATAAGGAAGAGATCTCCTCCTACGTGTTGCCTCGCTCCTCGTCGGCGGTCCTCCTCGGACTTCCATGGCTGCAGCTCCACTCTCCTACGCTGGACTGTATGTCTGGAGAAGTAACTCATTGGGGTCCCAACTGTCGGGGGCGTTGTTTGGTGGCGCCTCGCCTGGTGCTTTCCTGCTCCTGCTCGACCCTTCATGAGCCGCTGCCCGGTCTGCCGCCCGAGTATCTGGAGTACGCTGATGTGTTCTCTGAAAGACAAGCTGAGAGTCTTCCTCCTTACGACTGCCCGATTGACTTATTGCCTGGCACCAGTCCTCCTCGGGGCAGAGTCTACCCCTTATCAGTTCCAGAGACACAAGCCATGTCAGAGTACATCCAAGAGAATCTCCGGAAGGGGTTCATTCGAAAGTCCTCCTCTCCCGTGGGTGCAGGGTTTCGTAAAGAAGAAGGACGGTTCCTTACGGCCCTGCATAGACTACTGGGGTCTGAACAAGATCACGGTGAAAAACCGGTACCCTCTGCCGTTGATCACAGAATTCTTTGACCACTTGCGGGGCACAAAGATCTTCTCCAAGCTGGATCTGAGAGGGGCCTACAATTTGGTCCGAATCCGCAAGGGCGATGAATAGAAGACGGCCTTCAACACCAGGGACGGGCACTTTGAGTACCTGGTGATGCCCTTCGGACTGTGTAACGCGCCTGCCGTATTCCAGGAGCTCATGAATGGCATCTTCCGAGACCTCCTCTACACCTGCGTAGTGGCTTACCTCGATGATATCTTGGTGTACTCTCCTGACCTCGAAACCCACCGCAGCCATGTCCGTCAGGTGTTGAAGCGTCTCTGAGAGAACCATCTGTATGCCAAGCTAGGGAAGTGCCTCTTCCACCAAACCAGCCTTCCGTTTCTGGGGTATATCGTTTCTGACCAAAGCCTATGGATGGACCCAGCGAAACTGTCAGCCGTGTTGCAGTGGCCACGCCCAGTCAGCCTGCGAGCCATACAGCGCTTCCTGGGGTTCTGTAACTACTATCGACAATTTATTCCCCACTTTTCTACGCTGGTGGCCCCGATAGTGGCACTCACAAAGAAACACGCTAACCCACGCAGTTTGCCCTCCGAAGCTGAAGAGGCATTCTCTAAGCTCAAGTCTGCCTTTAACACAGCATCTATCCTTTCGCGTCCGGACTCCGCAAAACCCTTCACGTTGGAAGTGGATGCCTCGTCTGTGGGGGTCGGAGCAGTGCTTACGCAAATAGGGCCCACGGGCCAGACCGTAACGTGTGGCTTCTTTTCCAAGACGTTCTCCTCGGCTGAGAGGAACTACACGATTGGTGACCGGGAGCTACTGGCCATCAAGCTGGCTTTGGAGGAGTGGCGTTATCTGCTGGAAGGGGCTCGCCACCCCATCTGCATCTATTCGGACCACAAAAACCTCCAATACCTCCAGACGGCTCAGCGACTTAACCCACGCCAGGCTAGGTGGTCGCTCTTCTTCTCCCGGTTCGACTTCCAGATCCACTTCCGGCCCGCAGAGAAGAACGTAAAGGCAGACGCTCTCTCCCGTGCCTCTGACGTGGTGGGTGAAGAGACTACTCCAGAGCATATAATTCCCCCAGAGCGTCTTATCTCGGCTGCTCCAGTTGACCTCCGGAAGGTTCCTCCGGGAAAGACCTACGTACGCCCTGCTCTCCGCAGACGCATCTTGAAATGGGGACATTGCTCCTTGGTGGCCGGTCATCCCGGCGCCCGAAAAACGTTCCTCTTGATATCCCGGTTCTATTGGTGGCCAGAGCTCGTTAAGGATGTCAAGGACTTCGTTGTGTCTTGTAACTCCTGTGCCCGTAACAAGACGTCTCGTCACAAACCAGCAGGCCTATTACATCCACTACCAGTCCCAACTCAACCATGGACCAACATTGCTATGGACTTTATAAGCAATCTCCCTTCCTCGGCTGGCAACACCATAATTTGGGTGATCATAGAGCGGTTCTCCAAGATGGCGCATTTTGTTCCCCTGCCTGGCCTGCCGTCTGCCACCCACCTGGCGGAGCTATTCTTCCATCATGTGTTCCATCTACATGGGCTCCCTCAGCATCACGTCGCGGATCGGGGGGTCCAGTTTGTTTCCAGTTTTTGGCGAGCCCTGTGTTCCCAACTCCAGGTGAAGCTCGACTTCTCTTCTGCTTACCACCCTGAGACTCAGGCAGGTGGAGAGGGTCATACTACATTAGAACAATATGCCGTAAACCACAAATATTCTCTTTGCGTTTTTATGGATATTTTTATTCTTTTTTATATTATAGAACAATCTTCACCAATATTGCCATAATAAAGCGTTGGCTGAAATTTTATATACTTCTCATATAAGCACAACAAAAGTTCAGGAAAATGTAACCTGGAAATCTCTCAATGAGGTTAAATGTCCCGAAGGGTCGGCAGGTTTCCGCCAAAGGTATCTACTGATTTCGATGCCTTTCAACAGAGATCATAGGAGCAGCCGGTTTAGATGTCCTCCATAAGAAACACCACACGACGTTTCGGGGGATAACCACGCCCCCTTTCTCAAGTCACTTGAGAAAGGGGGCGTGGTTATCCCCCGAAACGTCGGGTGGTGTATGTTATGGGGGACATCTAAACCGGGTGCTCCTATGATCTCTGTTGAATGGCATCGAAATCAGTAGATAGCTTGGGCGGAAACCTGGCGACCCTTCGGGACATTTAACCTCATTGAGGATTCCAGGTTACATTTTCCTGAACTTTTGTTGTGCTTATATGAGAAGTATATAAAATTTCAGCCAACGCTTTATTATGGCAATATTGGTGAAGATTGTTCTATAATATAAAAAGAATAAAAATATCCATAAAAACGCAAAGAGAATATTTGTGGTTTACGGCATATTGTTCTAATGTAGTATGTTTTCATACAGGGGGGGTCCTGCTAATGCCGTACATGTAACCTGGATGGTTTAGTGCTACACTATTGCTTGAAGGTGGAGAGGGTCAACCAGGTCTTGGGATGTTACCTACGCCACTTCGTCTTTGCACGCCAAGACGATTGGTCCAACTTGCTGCCTTGGGCGGAGTTATCTTATAACTCCCTAGATTCAGAGTCCACGAGGGTCTCCCCCTTCTACATTGTATACGGCCTGCATCCCCGTCTACCTCTCCCTCTGGCATCTCCATCCGAAGTTCCGGCGGACGGTGTCGAATCGGTCCAGGAATGAGGCCCCATCTGTCCCAGACCCACTCAGTTTCTGCTCCGTGCTTCCGAGCGCACGCTAAAGTCCCAAGAAGATAAAAGAAGATAGCCCTCATCCTGTCATTCTACCAAGGGGATCAAGGTGTGGCTGTCAAGAAGATATGTCCGCCTCTTAAGATTCCTTAACTACAATCCTGGCGATCCCTCCGTTTTCCTTGGGTACCCTTCGAGGTTTATCAGTCGCTCCCTCCACCATGCGATTGCCACAATCAACTCATCCAATGTATCACATTACTGAAAACCCTGGTACCTTAAACCCGTTTCTCATCAGATCGTCTGTCCCTCCACCGTCTGTCGGCCTGATGCTCCCATGTTCTTTGAGGTCAAGGAGATCCCTTGAGGTATGAAGGAACTAGAGAGGGAAACGGTTACATTTAGCTAGTGGCACTGGAAGGGGTTCAAGGGCCTCGAGGCTATGAGGTCTTGGTTAGCCGGCAGGAGAAACTCCTGAACACGGGGCATCATTCCAGAAATTCCTCCACTCAGGAAGAGGGGGGGGGGCCCTCAAAGGGGGGTTGGTACGCTCACGGATGCACCCCTGCGACCCCGTCAATGGGTGCGCAGGCGCGACCGTGCCCCGAACACCTCGAAGCAGCCACTATCCGCTTCCCGCACAAATCGTAGGGTACGTGTGGGTCCACTATCCCCCCTTGTCTCTGCCGGCGTTCCTCTTTACACGGCCACGTCTCCTCTGTCCAGGACTGTCTCAGTCCACGCGGCGCACCGCAGGCACACACACTCACTTAGGCACGGCGCGCGCATTGGCAGTGGAGAATTTACGCAAAGAGTGGGATCAGTGCAGCCGGTAAATTTGGTCTCTTGCCGGTGTGCCACTGTGTACCCTATTTATAGTCCGGCCAATTCCTGTGCAGCACTATTGTCCGAGATTCACTTGTGTGCTCATGGCTACAACGAGAACGAACGTCAAAAGAGTGTCTTGTCTTGCCTACCTTGTTACGATTCCTGTCTTAGTTACCGAACCACGAATTTGGCCGCCATGTATCTGAATCTCTCTTGCTGTCCTGTTCAAGAACCTCGCGCCGCTTGCCCCTACATTCCTGCCTGTTTTCCCCCCCCCGACTACTAGCCATGCCTGTCGAAATGTTACTCCTTCGGCCTGACACTTGGCCGACTACCGATCAAGCATGTACTCGCCAAGTTGGAAGCAGACCTGGTAGTACTCTCGCCGCTGCAAGTCCATCACCGTCTTTGCACTTTTACGCGAGCTCTGGTGAATTAATCAGGACCTATCACTTACATTCCGCTCCCTGGCGTGGGTCTTCACCATCGATTGCGGTGGTTCAGTGCGATCCACACCAGGGGACCCGTTTATACAGTCACATTTCTCTTACAGTACAGTGTCCTGTACTAATTTCTTGGGCATCAGTTGAGGATGGCCCCATTTTCTTTTTTCTGATAACTATTGACGTATAAATAGGATGTGCGAATTTCGATGTCTATACGAAGTGGAATTAGTTTAGGATATTTCAGGAAACACTTCGGTTCACGGAACGAAGTCGAACTTGGGGTACTTCCGGGTGACGAAGTTTGTGCCTTTTGATTGATAAATTGGCTTGCGTGCACATGGCGCTACATGGTGGCAAAGCACTACTGGGTGGAAGAAGGGCTTAGCTCCTGCATGACATGTGAGAGATGAAAGCCAATCAGAGACCGGCCGGATGTTTCTGTGACTACAATCCGCACTATCATTAAGACCAGAGCGCGCCGCTGGGAGCTAAACACTTCCTATTCACTGTACTGACAGGGAAGGTGCTGTGTCGGGTGATACGCATTTCTGAAAGAATGATTTACACAGACCGATTTTTGTTCGGCGGTGTCTCAGCTTGTCTCAGGAGGTACATGTTCTACTGAAATGTTCTATTTCTGCATGTTTTGGGGTATTTGGATCTGAAATCCAGTGTTGCGTCCCTGTCTGCCTGCAATATACATTCTATATCCAAGCGGGATCTTTAAGGCCAGATCCTTGTTGTATTCATTAAAGATACAGCGTTATTTACAATTACAAATTACACTTCATATTTTGGCTGCTCACACAATTCTATTGCGCAAATTTACATCCAGGGGTCTAATTAAGCGTTGTTTGTCTGGTGTCCTGACAAAAATATAACTCGTCTTTTTCACAGCCAATATATACTATACTTTCTTTTTTAGGTAGCCTTATTCACCACAAGCAAAAGGTTATTATCGAATTTTATCTCTTGTTGTGTGGCGTAGCTAAAATAACGACCTTTGTAACACGCTACAACAGCTACTAGTTTGTGGAGGACTCAATTCATTCGCAAGTTTTACATCCAGTGGTTAGAATATTAAGCGTTGTTTGTGCTGGTGTGCTGTACCAAACAATACAACCGTCTTTTTTTCAACGTCCAAAATATATTTTTTTTTTTTTGGTGCACCTTATTCACAACAAAAGGTTTAATTACCTCAATTTTATCTCTTGTTGTGTGGACATATGAAAATACTCCATTGTAACATCGCTACAAATAGCTACTAGTTTGTGTGGTGGTCAAATTCTTTTGGCAATTTACATCCAGGGGTTAACCTTAAGCTGTTGTTTTGCTGTTGTGTGACAAATAATAAACCGTTTTTTCATCGCCTCTAATATTTATTTTTTTTTTGTAAGCTTAATTAACAAGCAAAGCGTTAATTACTCAATGTTATTTCTCTTGTTGTTGTGGCGTAGAATAATTACCCAATGGTAACTCGCGCCTTACGCAAAGTCTACTAGTTTGTGTGGCACCCCCTCCCACCCCCTCCCCCAATTCATATGCGGCAATTTAAATCTCAGGTGGTTAATTATAGGGTGGTTTTGCTGCTGTGCTGACACAAAATATAAACGTCTTTTTCAAAGCCCAAATATATATTTTTTTTTTGTAGCTAATTCACAAGCAAAAAGTTAATGTACAATTTTGTAATTCTTGTTGTTGTGGCGTTGAAAAATACACCATTGTAACTCGCTAAAAAGCTACTAGTTTGTTGGTTGGCTCAAATGTTCTATTGCGCATTTACATCCAGGGGTTAATTAAGCGTTGTTTTGCTGCTGTGCTGACAAAAAATAAACGTCTTTTTCTTAAACGAAACTTTGATAACTATTTGTTTCTTGTGTAGCATAATCACAAGCCGATGGTTAATATTAGCGATGTTTGTTCGACTTTTACATTTAGTAAGATAACACACGTGCTTGTAATATCGCCACATAAAAGTATAACTTTTTCCTGGCCATTTGTGGCAGCGCATTCTTATATCCCTAGGGGTACCAAGCTTGTTACTGGGTTCATTTGGAGCATATATAACGTGTGTTCGTAAATTTCATCATATACAGAGAGCTTCATCTAACAGTGATCTGTAATTTTTTAGCAACAAACAGTATGTCAGAACAGAGAGGTGGCAGCTCTGCAACTGCGAGTGGCTCAGTGGCAACAAACATTTCTGAAACTGGCCACATATGGTCGCAGCACAGAAGGGGACGTCGAGCTGGGGTCACTCCGGTGAGGCGCACAAAATGCACGCTGTCATCTAGCGGCCGTGTCCGTTGTTCAGCACCCAAGGGTTCTTGATTGTTGACTAGGTCCTAAACTCTTCCTCACAGTGAATATTGCAACACCAGCCAAGAGTCGGTGGGTAACCCTCAGGACACGAACACCTTAGTTGGCATGGCCTCGGCGAGCGGGTTCAGTCGGCCCTCCACCTTGTCTCTTCAGCCCGCCTCTGTTCCCATTACTCAGTTCCCTCTCGAGTCCGGGGATTAATATGTGGTTATTGGGCTCCAGCGCCCTACTTATGTTCAGCGAGGATGAACAATTTGAGGAGGTCATGTCAGACAGCTACTTGGGCAGCAGTAAGAAGAGTTGGGGACCAATCGATCCCCAGCTTACTTGCAGTAGGCGTGCCAAAGAGATACGATGTGGTGAGGTTGGCTTTGGCTGAAGAGTCCGCTTGGTGGTGTGCGGTCCAGCATCGGTCTCTTACCAAGACCGGTTGCTATGAGCGGACAGTTGCTTGACGACTGAAATCTCATCACTCAAGTAGAATGGATGATGTAGCCGACACGACACATTGGGTGCCGGGGTGAAGCACAGGGATTTCACTAAACGTTCAGAGTAGAGATGGGACAGTCAGCTTGCTGCGGTCAAAGCAGCGGCCGCAGCAGCAAGTGGGTTGTTGTGGCGTTTGATGTCAGCAGCAGCCGTATTAGCGTAGTCTCAGTGTGGAAGGTCGGGAGCCAATGCGTGCCACAGGGGTAGAAAATTCCGACTTCGTTCCAGGTCCAAGACAGTAGCGGCACAGGGGCTCAGTCATGGCACAAGCGGCGCGGCAGTAGTCACTCAGTGAGGAGACGTTGGCGGTAAAGAATCAGCTACTCACTGGTCAGTGGTTGTGGCGTTCTTTGTAAACAAAGGAGGAGCCAGATATAGGGTATGTTTGGAGGAATCTGTGGGCAGAAACAGTGAGAGCGTGGCCAGGGTAGCCTATAACGTTGGCCACAACGGCCCTGCCGCATCAAACAACTTTGAAAGAAGGTTCATACAATCCGGTGTGCCTGGTGAGCAATAACGTGGCTCAGATGTGGTGGTCCTTGACTGTGCCGCTGCAAGTCTATGCAGCACGAGGCCAGGTGGCACGCATGCATTTCAGCCCAGTCAAGGGCTCCACCACATCTGCAGAAGGCAGACTGTTTCTCTTTGACCTCCCTCTCCCGGTCCAGATGCTCCTGCTCCTCTCGCTACTACATGGCGCCAAGCAGGTCGGTTCAGATGAGGCGATTGTAATAGAAAACAACGTTATGCGTCGCATACCATCCTAAGGTGCAGCTGATTCTGTCTGTGCTTATGGTTCAAAGGTGTTGGTACGGCATGTCAGCCTCCATTTCACAATTGGTGGGGTCTCTGCTACCATATCATGAGATACTAATGCTTGTGCCGAGACGAGATGGTAGAAAGTTACCATGACCACTGTAATTTCTTTTCAATCAAAGGCATGTACCACGCAACTTCATGTTTAATTTGCTAGACAGAATTGTGGGTCAGTCCTTGTGACCGTTTGTATTCGGTTTGTTCCAAGGTACTCACGGCAGCGCGAGACGGCTGGGCTGTTAATACGGATCATGGGCCTAGTTATTTGTCCATTTCGGCACCTACTGGGTGAGTATTGGTGCTTAATGGCCACTAGGACATAAACCTTCCTACTGGGTCAGGCATGACAGCGCAATTTCTTCAAGCCTCGTGGTCACTATACGTGTATCCTGCGCACAGGTCCGGCTTCCTCCTCCTACACCACACCACACCACCCTTATCAGGCCTCACAAAAGTACTGCTCCATCATTCCAAAAAATGTGTAGGGCTCACAAGCGGTGTCACCTGGCCGCTTTCTACACCTAGCTTGATCCTCGGCGATATCGATGTACATACGACTAACAGGGGATGTTAACTGCACTCCGCGTCATGCATGCAAGAATTCGATTGTGGCTTGTTCTCCGAGCTGCCAACTGCAATATCTCCGGAAACATGGTGACGGGACAATGGGAGGAAAAATGGTGTCCGGCCGCTGCACAGAGGAGGGTTGGTCCATGCGCCCCGGAATGGCGGCTATCACGTGTTCAATGCTCGGTTGTTATAAGATAAAGGTTCCTGAGTCTTCCACGATCTTACAGAACATTCTGAAAATGGACAGGAAACTTGTGCATGCACTATATAATCCATTCGGTTCAAAGCCAGGACGACCCTACCTAGAGTTGTCAGCGGCGGACAGCCATCAGAGCCGCCTCCCGAACATACAGGGCTGCTGATAATGCGAAATTGTTTACTCCCCGCTGGAATTCAACAGCCTTGCTCATGTTGGACAGAACTGTTACTTAACAAGAAGACTAGGCCAGTAACGATTTTTTGATGATCCAGGACAGACCCAAGATACTTCCCCTGTATAACGAATCTTGATGTCAGCCAGTGGCAGTGACTTAATGCGTGGACACCTGACGTTTGTTGAGGCCCATTTCGACGAGGCCACCGTTATATTGTCGCAAGTTGCCAAGGACTAGGGATGATTTACGTCATTCCATTGCATTCTATGTCACTGGACATACAGATGTATGAAAAATCTGTATGGGCCAGGGGGTACTGGTGATTGTTGGCGACGTACAGCTCGATGGCCACTGAGTCCGGTGGAGGGACTGAAATCGGAGTGTACAGGAGGAGGAGTGAGGGACAATTGGAGAAGAAAAGACATTGTCTGAGTGAAATGATGAGATTTTCTACACCAGGTAGACAAAGAGGAAGGAGCAGCGAGCTGACTGGAGGAGGTGGATGGAGATGTAGGTAAGTACGAGGCAGATGACTCACAAAGCCACAGTGGAGTATACAGTGGAAATGTGAGGGCAGGGAGCACCCTCCGGAAGTCCACTTGTTGCAGATGCTCCGCTTATCGCATGCTTATCTTGCCTGTGCTCAGTGACTAGAGCCGAATAGTCAGCATCCGGCTAGAAGAGGATGACTTCTGGCTCTACACCCTATTGGGTTCATCTGCTAAAGGTCCTTCTCCAAATAATTGGGAGTTCCATTTTTCCCTAGCATTGAGAGGAGAAGACTCAAACTACACAATACTAATTAGGGGTAAGAATCCTCAGTAATCAGTTGGCCGTTGACGATGTGTCGCTTAGTCACTCCTTTGTCAGGTCAGTGAACCGGGGGGTTCCTCAGCGCTCACAGGTAGAATACCTGCCCGCGGCATGCTGGGGGGAAGGGTGGGGGGGTTTGGAGGCTAGTGACCAGCTCCACTCAGCTGTATCCTAAGTATGCAGTCACTTAATGAGCAGGCACTTTACCTTCACACAAGACCTAGTGAGCAGGGGCAGTCGACCAAGCAGCAAAGCAGCTCAGTGCGACATGGCATTACGATTTCCCTGATTACAAACACAGGCTTGTGGACTATTTTGACAGCACTATTGCACACACTAAGTTTATGAAGATTCCGATGGATAATAATGGGCAGACATAAAATCTGGATGTGTAGGCCGAACATCGTTGCCGAGTTATGTCAGTGGAAGATAGACTTGTCCTGACCCACACAAAACAGGGTGCCCAAGCTCAGTGTGCCATCAGATTCGCGGGTGTTCTGTGCGGCGGGGGCCATCGTTACCCCGCTCCAAGTGATTAAGCGCCGCTTGTACTCTACGGGAAAAATGTTGAAAGAACTGACCTTTGTCAAGAGAATCAGGCGTCGGATTCGTGCATGGATTTCACACCTAACCAAATGTCGTTAGGCGTCAGTCTTGGGTTGTCAAAGATCATACGCTTGCCTCAGCCACTTTCTGAATGCTGCACTCAGCCATGCTTTGCCAAACAACAAATCTACTGGTACGATAGGTTATTCATCTGATATACCCGCATCCGTCTTTACCGAGCGGAAAATCGCGTACTTGCCCTACCCCAACACCCTCAAAGAACTCTGTCTTGATACACTCTTATGGTTCCCATGCCTGCTGACTGACTGCTTGCTGTTGCCGTGTACATCCACACTGCTGTCATAGATTGTGCCCCAACTCTGCGGCTCCTGGTAATGTTTTGCCTCCACTCCAGAAATGTCGATTGTGCCAAATCTCTGACCTACATGCTGTTGCTCTGTTCATCACTCCACTACTCTGATCATAGTGCCACTGCCTGACTCGATTTGCTGCTGCACCGCTGTGACCTCGCTCCTCAGTTCATTGTGCCGCGTCTGTGGCCCTACATACATATGTGTTTTGCCACATGCTGAAGTCATTGTTAGACACTACTTATGACACTCAATGTGAACTGCTGGTGACTCCTGGTCGTTGCCCTTCCGCACCACTGTGTCTATTGTGCCACTGTCTGATCCTTCAGGCTGCTGCCATGCTGGCTGTTTTGGCTTGCCAGTGCCTTCACCACTGTGGTGCCTAGATCCTGTTTTTGCCTCCTCGCACAGATGATTTGTACACGTTGTTGCCCCTGTCTGACGCTCTCCATGATGCTGATGTGGCTGCTGCGTGCCCTCTGACACTGTGGTCATTGTGCATCTGTCTGACCTTCATGCTCGCTGCGTGTTGCTCCTGCCGATGCCATCCACAAGCATGTGTCATTGTACCAACTCGCTTTGGACGTTACGTCTCCTCTGTCATTATGATCGCCACACTCCATATTTAACTCTCTTTTTTGCCAGCTCCAGTTTTGTCATTGTGCACAATGCCTGACCTCATGAGCTGCTGCCACCGTGCTACCTAACTCGCTACACTGTGTCATTGTGCCACTCTGCGGACCTAGGGTAATGTTTTTGCCCAACTTCCAGAATGTCATTGTGCCACTGCTCTGACCTCTTGCTGCTGTGGCTGCCGCCGTCAACCTCCCACCGACGCGCTCTGTCACTAATGTTGCCTCACTGAGCTTCGTTTGTTTTTTCAGTTGGCCTGCCATGACTTTCTTCAGGCTAGAGTTTCCTGCTTCTGTTTTTTGGTCAGTTTTGCCCCGCCATAATTAGCCCAGGGCTTTTTTTATTAGTGAAATGCGATTCTAACGAGCGGCGGCAGTCATCGTAGCGATGTTCATACTAAAAAATCACAACTTGTATGAAAGTCCAAAACACAAGATCCCTTGCATATTTAAGCACTGCATTCAACGTTCTACAAGCACCCTGCAGGCTGCCTCGGGCAGCCCTGCGAAATAGCTGTTTTTAACGTGATTCGTGACGAAGTTCAAATTTCGGACCGCAGTAAAAGAAATTGGTCGGAAAAAGATTCGGCGAAGTGATCTCCTGATAATCCGAATTTTTGAGAAATTCGCCCATCTCTAAGTATAAAGTACATGATCTGAAGAAGCTCCTATTATCAAAATTAATCGTGATTTCCAGCAGCTATATGCAATGCTCAGCTTTGTTTGGTTTTGTTATTTGCTTTACTCTTAATTTTGCATTCTGTTGGTGACATTTTGAGGCTTTGGAACCAATTACCAGTTTTCCATAGTGTTATGGTTTCAAATATGATTGGCATTAACAGTATTTATGTCGTCCTCGGTATAAAAATATCATTTTATGTTGAAGTACTAAGATGTGAAATATAATCAACTAGACGATATTTCACTAAATCTTTGCGCATTAAAATGTGGCTAATAGTGTTGTTATTAGCTGTTAAAAATTGGTGTATACACATAACTAATATGCAAGCATCGACTTATGCAATGTACAGTAGTAATTAGTTGCTCTCATAATGCTTAAAAATCTTCACCCAAAGTAGGAGTACTGATGGACCACAGTCCACACTATGATTAATGTAATGTTTAATCAACCCAGGGTTAATAATTAGCCTTACAATTTCATGGCTCAAAGGACCTTAGTTACATAAATCATAGGATCAAATTAGGAGCACAATATGTTGTGAAACAGAAAACTGTAATTAAATGTTTGCCAAAGCCAATTAGCAAATATGGTCATATTCTTCTAAAAGATCCTTTCCTAAAAAAAGGTGTTCCCTAAGAACCAATACAGCACATATAAAAGAGCACCAAACCAACCTAGTAGCACTGAGTAAACTCAAAGAGCATGTCGGGAAGAACCAGCCACTACTGCTATAGTTGTGGAGGAATACGGTGTATGTGTTGTGAAGGGCTTCAAACATTCAGGTGACTGCACCCAGGCACTAGTTTCCCCATTAAACATTCTCTCAATTGTAAGTCCAGTTATGTGACAGATCTCATTAGCGGAATTTGTGCAAAGTGATATGTTGGTCGAACTATTTAAAAGTTGCACACAATTGTATCTCAAGAATATCACATAGAGCGAAATTATGAAGAGGCTAGATACTTTATTAACTGGTATTTTCTAGGTGAAAGGAATGTGGAGGTAAGCCTGGTCATATCCAGGAAAATGTAAACAATGCAACTCGTCACACAACAGATTTGAAAAATTTAAAATGAGGGAAAATCGTTGGTTTTGTTAAAGTGCTTTACAGATCATTTACGCCATTTGGGTCTGGAACAAACGTGGGAACAGTAACTTTGACGACGAGGGCCATACTCAGTTTCATCACTGATGTGAGTTTTGGGTTTGTTTCCTTTGTTTAGACAAGAGGTAATTTCAATAATGATAGAGGACCTTAGTGACTGTGGAGAGTAATTCACAAGGCCCTTTAATACTTTTCTCCAATTACCATAGAAACCAAGGGTCTCTGTGCCAGGTAAGGGTAAAGGAGCACACGGAATGGATTTGCAGAGAAAATTTTCCGCAGCAACTTAACAGGTAACTCTGCAACAAATTGTGCGAATTTTGATGCAGATTCTTGGTGGCAAGATTTGAATTACATAAATGTGTTAAAAATCCAGACATAAAGACATTAACATGCTGCAAATTAAAAAAAAAAAAGGCAGGTTTTGTACTCCATTGCATCTATTTAGACATTATCACAGTGCGGGCCGTGGTCCATCAGTGCCCCCACTTCAGGTGAAGATTTTAAAGATTAGTATCATGATTTGCAAATCTCCCTGCATCCTGTCTGACAGCAATTTCCCATTTGATCCTGGAGGTTGCAATCTGGCCTATGCTCTGACTGCTGTAGCCATCCAGCAAGGCGATAGTTAACTTTAGCCTTTGACCTCTCTCCCAGTTGTAGCTCTTCAGCTATCAGGCACCGCTACATAGCCCAGCTTCTGGCTCTAGTCTGGGTCTGAGTGTTGGTGTAGTAATGCTAGGGTGTGCTGTACTTGTCTCAAGCCTCTGTGTCCTGATGATTCCCTGGTCCTTGATTCTGTGATCTGAAGTTTCCGTGTTCTTGAACCCTAGCCTGATATTGTCACCTGCCTGGTTCTTGCCCCGGCCCATCTGATTTCGCCTTGCCTGTAGTTTTGATGTTGTGCTTCCTGTCTCTGTCCTGGTCATCTCGTGTCTGTGCCTTGTCTAAAGTCTGCCATACCTTCCTAGTGTTCCCGTGTTCATTGTGCCTGCATCTCGTCCAGTGTCTGCCATTCTACTTCGCTGTTCCTCTGCTGTTCTTATGGCCATGCCTGGTCAAAGTCTGCAGTTGCTCTGGTGTTCCACCGGGTCCACGTCCACAGTTCCTCTGGTGTTCATCCAGGTCCACATCCACAGTTCCAGTGTCTGTGACCCTGTTGTCCTGCCCATCCAGACTCCATTGTCCCCAGAACCATTGTCTCATCGCTTTGTACTTGTTCCTCATGTCCCTGACCACATCTGGACAGGTATCTGTCCTCCAGGGGTTGCAAAGATCCACTCCCCTGGTTCAATCTACTTTTCAAGGACTGTCTTTTTTGTGAAATAAAGCTTTGAAACATAACAATTAGTAGACAAGTAATACAAATATAAATGTAAATATAATTTTATGCGCATGCATATTAGTTTTTTGTGTATGCCAACTTTTAACAGCTTATAACATAATATCATTGGCCACATTTTAATGCATGGATGTTGAAATTCTATTTTATTTCACTTGTTGCATGTCTACCCATCTATATGGTAAATTAAGTACGGATTTTTGCTTATTTTTCTACACTTTTATTCAAGTGACTTTTACATATATTTATTTGTGTTTATATTTCTAATGAGTGTACCGACTGTTTTAATAAACTGTAACATATGGTTATGCTACAGCTCCTTGAGGCTTCCTTTGCCAGTGAGTTTAGTGGCCACTGTCTGCTGGATGCTAGCCATAGGATCAGTGTCGGACTGGGGGGTCTGGGGCCCACAGGGGAGTTGATCTTGGGGGCCCACCCTACTGTACATGAAAATATTACCGGCCTCTCGGACGGAAATGCTCCCATTTTACCACATAATACAGTGTGCAAAACAGAACTTTATTGTGTGTACAATGTAGTCACACCATCTGTCATCTAACATATCATAGACACAGGGCTAAGTACTCCATCCTTATAGCCCTCCACCCACATACAAGTATCCCCCTCCACCCACATACAGATAGCCCCCTCCACCCCATACGAATACCCCCTCCACCCACATACAATATCGCCCTCCACCCACATACAATATGCTCCTTGCCCCCACCACCCCACCAACCACCCACATACAATAATCCCCTCCACCCACATACAATATCCCCCTCACCCACATACAATATCCCCTCCACCCACATACAATAGCCCCCTCCATCCACATACAATATGCCCCTCCAGCCACATACCAATATCCCCTTCCGCCCACATACAATAGCCCCTCCACCCACATACAATATCCCCCTCCACCCACTACAATATTCCCCCTCCACCCACATTCAATATCCCCCAACACCCACATACAATATCCCCCTCCACCGCATACAATATCCTCCTCCACCCCATACAATATCCCCCTCCACCCCAAACAAAATACCCACCACCCGACATACGAATATCCTCCTCCAATAGTCCACATACATATCCCTCCTCCACCTACATACAATAATTCCCCCTCCACCCACATACAATATCCCCTCCACCCACATACAATACCCCCTCCAGCCGCATACAATAGCCCCCTCCACCCACATACAATATCCTCCCCAATAGTCCACATACTATTTCCCCCCCACCCACATACAATATCCCCCTCCACCCCATACATATCCCCCTCCAACCCGCATACAATATCCCCCTCCACCCACATACAATAACCCCACCAATAGTCCCACATACAATATCCCCCTCCACCCACATACAAAATCCCCCGCCACCCACATACAATATCCCCCTCCACGTTGTCCTGTTGGTCACGCACCTCACCATCTCTAAAATAAACAACCAGCAAGAAAGAAAGTGTAACTCCTAACACAGGTCAGGAGTTTCCCTCACTCTACAGTCCAGGAACACATTACGCTGCCACAACTAATCCAATATAACCTACAACACCGCCATATAGAACACATAGAGGTCAGACACCAGCGCAGGTTCACATCACATTACAAAGAATGAATACAGCGTTGAACAATATATAAGTAAAATAACCCCTGAAATGGTACTCACCGGAGACGTCTAATCTGAGGAGTCGTTCCACTTCTCTTATGAGTCGCTCTTAATCCCTTTCCTCTCATCCGTTCCACACCGCCATGATGACTTTGTCCCGGCCACAACTCCATCCCTGCAAATTACACGACAAATATCTTACAATCCCAATTTTCCATCATCTCTTTACCTATACCCACCTGCGGACAAACTGCCGCAGGGGTGGGAAAGAACAGTACAAGCCATATCTTAGAGGCCTACTTATCCTGAGGGTTGGAGGTGGGGATGAAGGACTAACCCCGTGGGCTGCTTCCCTCACATTAATATTACCAGGTTAAGTAAACAAGACCCTAGCTAGATAGGCAAATAGGCAAGCCCCAGGTAACTAGATAGCCCTCTTTAAGTAGTTACCCCTCTGATTAGTTGGTAAGCCCGGCCCACAGGTAGGTTGGTGGGTACCTTAGCCATGGGTGGGTAAGTAAACAGCCCCCCAGTAGATAAGCAGGCCCCAGTAGGCAATTGATAGGCTACAGTTAGGTTGTGTCCCCAGTTAGATCGGCTGTAGGTAGTGTTGTGTGAGTCCCAATTAGTTAGGCAGTCGTAGGTTGTTTCCCCCAGTTAGTAAGCTGTAGGTAGTTAGGGTCCTCCTTTTATTATAGCTCAAGCAGTTAGACCCCCTTTAGCTAGTAAACAGGCAGTTAGGTCCCCCCTTTAGTACAGTATACAGCAGTTGGTGCCTCCTTAGTAGTATACAGACATTTTAGGGGTCTCCTTTAGTAGTATACAGCAGTTACGGGCTCTTTTAGGTATTATACAGCAGTTAGGGCCTCCTTTAGTGTGCAGAAGCCAGGGCCCCCCTTTAGCTAGTGTGCAGGAATTCAGGGCCCCTTTTAGTAGCCAGACCCCCTTTTAGGTAGCCAGGGCCCCCCTTTTATGTAGCCATGCCCCCTTTATGTATGCCAGGCCCCACTTTGTTAGCCAGGGCCCACATATTAGTCAGCCCCCTTTATGTAGCCAGGGCCCCTTTATTAGCCATGCGCCCGCATAGTTAGTCAGTGCCCCCTTTATGTAGCCAGGCCCCCTCATTATGTTAACCAGGGCCCCCCATTAGGTAGCCAGGCCCCCCTTTATGTAGCAGGCCCCCTTTTAGTAGCCAGCCCCCTTTAGTTAGGCCAGGCCCCCTTTATTTAGCCAGGACCCCTTTGTTAGCCTGGGCCCCCCTTTGTTAGCCCGGGCCCCCCTTAGTTAGCCAGGTCCCCCCTTTGTTAGCCAGGACCCCCCTTTGTTAGCCAGGCCCCTTTAAGATAGCCAGGGCCCTTTATACCAGGGCACCCCTTTGTTAGCCAGGGCCCCCCTTTGTTATCCAGGGCCCCCCTATGTTAGCCCCCCCGTCCCCCTCCCCCCCAAGCAGGGCCCCCTATGTTCCAGGCCACCCCGTTGTTAGCACAGGGCCCCTTTGTTAGCCAGGGCCCCCTTTGTAGCCAGGCCGCCCCTTTATGTAGCCATGGCCCCCCTTTATGTAAGCAAGGCCCCCCTTTATTAGCCAGGGCCCCCCTTTAGTAGCCAGGCCCCCCCCATTAGGTAGCCAGGGCCCCCCTTAGGTAGCCAGGACCCCCTTTAAGTAGCCATGGCCCCTTTATAGTTAGGCCAGGACCCTTTGTTACCCAGGGCCCGCCCATAGTTACCAGGTCCCCCTTTGTTAGCCAGGGCCCCCTTTAGTAGCCAGGCCCCCCCTTTTGTTATCCAGGTGCCCCCTTTGTTTAGCCAGGGCCCACTTTAAGAATCCAGGGTCACCCCATGTAAGCCAGGGGCCCCCCCTATGTTTAGCCAGGCCCCCCTATTTTAGCCAGGGCCACCCCTATAGTTAGCCATGGCCCCCTATGTTAGCCATGGCACCCTCTTTGTTTAGCCAGGGCCCCCCTTTGTTAGCCAGGCCCCCCTTTAGTAGCCAAGGGCCCCCATGAGTTTAGTCAGGGCCCCCCATTATGTACCAGGCCCCCCATTTATCACTGCGGTAAGCACAGGGCCCCCCATAATGTAGCCAGTCCCTGCCCTTAATGTAGCCAGAGCTCCCTTAATGTAGCCAGGGCCCCTTTAGATAGCCAGGGCCCCTTTATTAGCGCAGGCCCCCCTATTGTTGCCAGTCCCCTTGTTTTAGCCAGGCCCCCCTTTGTTATCCAGGGCCCCCCTTGTTGTAGTAGCCATTGCCCCTTAAGTTAGCCAGGCCCCCCTTTTTAGCCAGGTCCCCCCTTTGTTCGCCAGGGCCCCTTAAGATAGCCAGGGCCCCCCTATGTTAGCCAGGGCCCCTATGTTAGCCAGCCCCTTTAGTAGCCAGGTCCCCTTATTATCCAGGGCCCCCCTTTAAAGTTATCCAGGTGCCCCCCTTAGTTAGCCAGGCCCCTTTAGTACCCAGGCCCCCCTTTGTTTAGCCCAGGCCCCCCATGTTAGCAGGCCCCTTTTAGCCAGGGCCCCTTTAGTAGCCAGGGCCCCCATTTAGTACCAGGCCCCCCCTTTAGTTTCCAGGCCCCCCTTTAGTTTATCCAGGCCCCCTTTAGATAGCCAGTGCCCCCCTTGTTAGCCAGGGCCCCCTTGATGTGTAGCCGTAGGGCCCCCTATGTAAGCCAGGCCCCCCCTTTGTTAGCAGACCCCCTTTAGTAGCCAAGCCCCTATAGTAGCCAGGGTCCCCTAGGTAGTTTAAAAAAACAAAAACAGCACTTACCTGGCTCGGGCTCCCCTGCTCCTGCCGCTCCGTGCTGCCTCCGGCTCCTGCCGCCCTGCATAGGCGGCGCGGTGAAGTGACTTCACAGCGCCGCGCTACGCAGTAGTAGGGGCCTGGGCGCCCGTCAGGCTGCAGGACCTACGTCTTCAGCCTGTCCATGGAGATCAGTGGGAGCGCAGCGGCTATGGCGCTGCGATCCCGCGGACACCGCGCACCCCGAGTCGGGACATTAGTCCCCCATCGTCCTGGGCCGTCCCTCTGGTCGCTCAGGACGCGGTCCCGGGCGTTCAGAGACTGGATGCGCGGACGGCCCCGGGGAGCGACGCACTGCCTCAGCTCCCACCCAGCTCGGAGGGGGCCCACCGGGGGATTCCCGCCCCCGTGCAAGCCCATCCGAGCCTGCATAGGATCATGAGTGGTTGCTATTGGTGGCTCTGTGACGGTGCAAACATGACGTACCACACGCTGACTATTTTCTCTTGAGTGGCTTTGGATAATAAAGCGGCTATACAAGCACATTACCAATGAAAATCAAATAGAAAAAAATATTATAATAAGGATACCACAACCTGTAAATGTTATAATCCTTTAAATATACCCCTTAATACCTCATTTGTTTTTTTGGACGGTTCGTTTGTCCTCCTCGCCTTTCAAGGCCAGAATTTTAAATTTTTCTCTAACAAATGAAGGCGTTTATTTGGTCAGACAAGATGTACTTTCATTGGTGTCATCGCTGTACCATAGAAATACTGGGGAAACCACAAAAAATTCCAAGTGGGCAAAAATGTGAAAAAAATGTATTTGCACCATGTTAGTGGGGATTTTTATTAGAGCATTCAAATATTCATGTACCAGCATTTTCTTGCATTCCAACCCAACTGCTCAGGCTTTTTAATCGATTAGGTTTTATAGCTGGAACCTTCTAACCAGGAAATGTGGCGGACTATAACACACCCAAATAGGCAGCATTAGCGTAAGTACCACCGAATTGGTCACCTTCGGCGTAGGTTGGTCATGTACCAGTTTGATCAAAATGTACACTAAGAACCTCAAATTTTTTCACATATATTCCATTGTTATCAGAAAAGCTGTCACACCATTGCACATATATTTTTATTCTTCAAACAGATGTCTGACCAGTTTTTTGTTTTTTGACTATTTGTATGGCATAGTGACTGTTCCCATGCTGGTTATGGCTCTCCACACACCTGCACAGGCTTTTATCCAGATCAGGTTTTATACTGGAACCTTTTAAACCCGAAATGTGAGGCCTGAACAACACCAAGAAGTAGCATAGTTCCTACCTGAATTGCTCAACTTGCCACGGTAGTGGCATTTACAGGTTTGACAAAATGTTTACACTAAGAATCTCAATATTTCATATATTACATTGTAGCAGAAATGCTGTTCCAAAATTTCTATGTCCTTTTTGACCGTTTTTATTGTGTCTATTAGAGTGCTGGCTGATATTGTAGTTGTGTTTGCATAGCTTTTGAACTGCCACATAAGTGACCACTGTAGGAAGCACAAGGTGCCGGTATTGACGGACGTTATTGTGTCCACCGATCTGCGTAAGATCGTGAAATAAAGCCCATTTGTTTGGTGTCATCTGCAGCAGGCACGGAAACAGTTTGTGTATATGTATATGGCAATAATGCTGGTGATCCGTCGGGCTTTATTGAGCAGTCTGTAGAGTGGGTGGACGCTGCTCCCACATCCAGTCCTGTGCTTACCGAGCCCTATATAAGGCCATCAGGCTCAGGTGAGAGGGGTGTGTTCCTTACCTTTGTACAAACGGCTAGTGAAGAAATACTGGTTGGAAGAAAGCCAGGAGCTGCCTTGCACTCCAGAGAGAAAACTGAACCTGCGTTGTTTCCTTGCCAGGTAACCAAAGTACGTACTTGCACTTATACCTGTGACTGTTTTAAGTTCCGGATATCTTTATTTTGTTTGGCTGAAGCAAGCCTGCGTTGTATTTCATGTTTTGTGGATGCACCATTAAACCTGGCTGTGTTTAACACCAAAGACTGCTTCCGTTTGAACTAATCCCTACAATTGGTGTCCTCGGATGCGGCAACATCTGGAGTAGGAAATCTGCATGTCTAGGTTAAGGCGCTGCACTCTTCAACCAACGGGTGCGATGGGAGTACCGCTGAAGCACCTGGTGCAGGTGAGCGCCAACACAAACAAGCCCATGCAAGTCCGATGGTTCAAGCAGGAAACTACCAGCTCCTAATCAGGCAGATTGCCCTCATAAGGAAGCTATCTGGGGGAAGGAGGCCCCACTACACCCGTCGGAGACGGACAGCAGCGCGAAGAGGGTACGAGACGCCCTTCAGAAGATGACCCAGAAGGACGACGTGGAAGCCTTCCTCACCGTCTTCGAGCGTCGTTGCGGGAACGAGAGACTACCAGCCCCGCAGTGGGCAAGAGTTCCTTGCCCGCCATTCTCACCGGCGAGCCTCAAAAGCATATTATGACTTGTCCTCTGCAGATGCCAGGAATTACCCTAAGCTGAAGATCAGAGATCCCTGGCACGCATGGGCGTGACGTCACCGTCCGGCTCAGAGGACACCAGTGGTGATACAGCGAGTGACCGCCCCCAAGGTCCCAAATGTTTTGATCTCCTCACCCATCCAGAAATGGCTGCAGCCAGAGGTCTGTTCCCCAGACTCAGATGGTGGAAAGGGTCCATGATGGACCGGTTTTGTGCACGCTCTCGCCCAAGCCAGTGGAAGTGCTGGCGGCGCAGAGAAATCCTCAACAGGCGGATGACTTGGGAGCCTTGTTTGGGAATAGTATCAGGCCGTTGGAGCGCTCCAATGGTCGATCTCAGGACCCTTGCCTCCTGCCAACTGGTGTATGCAGACCGACTCTGAACTGTCCCAAAAGGGGTTCCCAAACCACCTAAGAAGCCAGTCCAAGGCCCAAGGCCTGCCAGAGCCAACAACCAGCCCTCTTTCAGGGACACATCTGCTGGAAGGCCACGCTGCCGGCACACTGGCGCCCATCCCACTTGGCTCGGAAACCCATGGGACTGTTCCATAGGGCGGCGTACGACATAGTTTGCGCAACCGGCCTGCACGAGCAGTGGATGGACATGGAGAAGGGACTTCCACTCTGTCCAATCAGGGTGAATGGCACCCCTATCAGGGACTCCTGGACTCGTGATTTGTGTCACTCTCCTAAACGGCCCGCTATTCCCATGTGTTGATCCCAGGGAAAACTTGGGAGTCACGTGCATACATTGGGATACCAATGTGTACCCAGTGGCACGAGTCACGTAAATCTGATGGGGCTACAGTTGTCCCACCAAGTAGGCATCCGTTGACGGGGTTACTGCACGAGGCGATAATTGCCGGGACTGCTCCTCCTTTGGTTACTATGGAAAAAATAACAGTACAGCAGAAATTCCCCAAGAGCACGACATCCCTGAGAGCACTGTCCCTGGAGGGGTGTCCCAAAATCCCGTTCTCTGTCATGGTAGGAGATGAGTGAGAACGAGGTCACCCCTTGATGAGACAGTTTTCCCACCTAGGGTATCTCGGGGAAATTTTTGGGACCGCCCAGCTGCAGGATGAAACCCTGAAAGGCTTTCAAATAGCGTGGTGTCCTGGATGGGGTACCCAGAGGTCCCAGCGGCCGAGGAATGATTTCCCATTTTAGTCCCCATGAAGGGGAACCCTGTTGTACTGGTTGATCCAATATCCGTGAAGAAGTTGGTGGTAACAACTGCTAGTCCCCAAACCCCATAGGCCGTTGGTCATGGACCTGCTCACCAGTCATGTCTGGGGACACCTGGGCCAGATAAGACCGTAAGAGGATTCACCCATATTCTACTGGCCAGTGGTGCTACCGGAAATCCGGAACTAACTGCCAGTCATTCCCCATGCCAGGTATCCTCCCAGTCGCCAATTTCCCACAGCCCGCTAATCCCATTGCCTATTATTGAGATACCCTTGAAGAGTAGCGATGGATTTAGTGGGGCCCCTTGTAAAAGTCGGCTAGAGGACCACCAGTACATTCTGGTCATCATGGACTACTCCTTCAGAACCCAGAAGCTGTGCCCTGAGAAATTGCTTCCCTCAAAAGTCATTGCTAGGGGAGCGTTGTGGCAACATATTTTCCTGAACGGTTGCCGAAAGAGATCCTGACGGATCAGGACCGCATTTATGATCACGATAATGAAGGATCTTTGTAAGGTTTCTGAAGGGTGACCCGCTACGCACCTCTGTATCACCCCCAGACAGATCTTGGTAGAGGCGCTTAAACAAGGACCTTGAAGCCCATGTTGAAGAAAGGAGTCGAGAAAAGATGCCGAGATTAGAATACCTTTTGCCGTAATCTCCTAAAATATCTATTAATAGGATCCACAAGCCTCCACAGGGTTCTCCCCCCTTTGAATTGCGTTATGCAGCATCCCAGGGTTATTAGATATCGCCAAGGAGACCGTTGAAAGCGAAGTCACTCCCCTAAAAGCGTTTTGAGCAATGTGGCCCAGTTGCAGGAACGGATCGCTCCGGTACTCCCTATATTTAAAAAGCATCTCTACCAGGCCAAGAGCGCAGCGAGAGTCCTACAACAGGTCGTCCCGAGTGAGACAGTTTTATCCCAGGGACCGGTCCTGGGTCTTAGTTACCAACGGTGGAGAGCAAGTTCCTGGCAAAATGGCAAGTCCATAGAGTAGTTGTAGAGGTGGGGGAGGACCAACTATCGGGTTCCAATCACCGGGTAAAGGAAGCCTATCAAATCTACCACTTAACTTGCTCAAGCGCATGGAACAGGATAGGGACCCCCGGAGGCATCTTGTTTGTGGTCCCAACCAGAGCTCCTCTCAGACCCAACAGTGCTAGACAATGCTGCACAAAATAGGGACTGATATTCATCGAGGCACCGGGTCTAACGCATGTTGGAACATGGAATTGTGACCGATCCTCATGTCCAGAGTGAGTTTAAAACCCATATAGGATTCCGAGGCCCGAGGGAAATTGTGCAAAAGAGGTACAGAGAATGTTAAAATTAGGGTGATAGAGGATCTAAAGCGTATGGTCCCGCTCCCTTCGTGTTAGTGCCAAAACCCAACGGTGAGTTGCGCTCTGCAATGACTACCGTAAACTAAATGAGGTATCCAAGTTCCATGCATACCCCATTGCCCCGGTGGATGAGCTTATTGAGAGTAGGTCCAGCCCGGTAATATACCACCCTAGACCTTCTAAGGGTATTGGCAAATCCCCTTACCAAGGAGCCCAGAGAAGACTGCATTTTCTACACCTACGGAGTCCTTCCAAAATGTAAGAATTGCATTTGGGTTGCAGGGGCTCCCGCCACCTCCAGAGGCGATGGATAGATCTTGGTCCCCTCACAGGGCATATCGTCCAGCCTACCCTTGACGACATAGTGATCTTCATCTCGAGATTGGGAGAGTCACCTGAAGAAGATCCAAGCTGTCCTATATGCGCAAAGGAAATGTTGTTCACCAATAAACCCAGTAAGTGCGCCGTAGGATGAGGAGCCCGTTACTTGGGGTATGTCGAGGGAAGAGGGAAAATAAAGCCTCAAGTGAACAAAATAGAAGCCATCAAACCTGGCCCCGCCCCCTCATATAAGAAACAAGTGAGAGCGTTTTCTAGGATTGTTGGATATTACCGGCGATTTATCCCCTAATTCGCCGAGATGGCGGTGCCCCTAACTGACCTACGACAAGGGTGTCAAATACCCATGGGGGGGGGGGGGGGGGGGGGGGGGGGGGGGGGGGGGGGGGGGAGGGGGGGGGGGGGGGGGGGGGGGGAATTCAAGTGGTCACCCAGAGGCTGAGGAAGCCTTTCCAAAACTTGAAGTCAGCCAATGTAGACAGCCAGTATTGGTGCCCCAATTTCTCGCGAGAATTTGTGGTACAAACGATTGCCTCAAAGTCGCCTAGAGCAGTTATGTCACCAGTTATCAATGGGGAGGAACATCCCGGATTTCCCAGCAGAAAGCTGTCCCTGCCGATCGTATTTCCTCCATTATTGAGATGGAAAGCTTGGCCAATAAATGGTCGCTCGATTCTCTCCGGTACTACCTCCTGGGTCGAAATTGTAGAATGGTGAAAAAGGAAGCAATGCCAGGGTCACCGTTGGTTCCTGGCTCCTGCAAGATTTTAATTTCTCGGTGGAGCACTAGGCCGGCAAGCTGCAGGGGAATGCAGATGCCCGAGTCTAGGGTATATAATTTTTTGATGGCTGTAGGTGCCCATCCCCCCGCAGTGGGCAGAGTGGGGGGTATGTGGAAATGCACAAGGTGCCGTAATTGACGACGTTAGTTCACCGATCTGCTTAAGATCGTGAAAATAAGCCCATTTGTTTTGGTTTCAGTGGCAGCAGGCTCCGACTGACACAGGTTTTGTATATTGTAGTAAGGGCAGAGATGCACCGTGATACGGGTCGGGCCTTTATTGGAGCAGTCTGTAGAGTTTGGTGGGACGGCTGCTCCCACATCCAGTCCTGCTTACACCCTATATAGAGGAGCCAGCAGCCTTAGTGGGTGGTGGTTCCTTACCTTTGTATAAACGGCTCATGACAAGTGTTTGGAAGAAGCCAGAGCTGGCCTTGCCTCCTGAAAGAGACTGAAGATCTGCGTGGGTTTTCCTTGCCAGAACCAAAGTACGGTACTGCACTTATACTCTGTGACTGTTGTTTTGTTCCGGATATCTTTATTTTGTTTGGCTGAGCTAAGCCGCCGTTTATTTTCATGATTTTGTGGAGTGCACCATTAAACCTTGCTGGTTTAACACCAAAGGACTGCTTCCGTTTTGAACTAAATCCACTAAACACCTATACGATTTAAATTCTTCAAAATGGATGACTGACCAGTTTTTGTGGTTTTGGGCACTTATGTAAGGCCGTGAGTGTGTAATTGAATATTTGTTTTCAGATATTTAGTTCGCTCTTCTGTTTGGTTCCTGGTCATTCCATTATCTGGTTTCTACATGTGAAAGTTTAATTCGAGGAAATATGGACTGGTGGTACTCAGGTTTTGCCTAGGCCATGATGACCAGTAGAAGGTGTAGGGAAGGCACAAGGCCTAGTTATAGATGGGAGGTATGTGCCACCAAAATTCCTTTCTTTGTTGGAGTGAAGGCCAATAATTCTGTGTCGCGGCATTAGGCACTGTGACATGTTTAAATCTTAGTTGGCTACAACAGCACAAGTCTGGGATCGGCCTCACTGGAGCTAGCAAAAGACGGGTGGGAATGACTGCTCCCACTCCGGGTTCCTGCCGAGTTTTTGGATGGCTATGTAAGCCTGGAGAATAGGTGACTGGGGTGTGTTTGTTCAGTTTCCTGCTAGTTACCTGAGGATAACCATCCTTGGATCTGAGGGAAGCACTATGTCCTGTCTATGAACGTGCCTCTATTCCACCTGGAGGGGTGACGAGCCTTGTGGGCACACGGAACTAGTGCCTGTGATATAGTGCCGGCGATTGAGCGCCTAAAGACTGTGGTGGAAACTCTGGGTGTTGGCTGAAGTCAGCCCTGTTTTGTGTTGCGCTTATGTTGCTGGAGAAACATATGCCCAGTACAATAGAACACACCCGTTTTTGCATAAATATATGGTGTCCTGTTTGTAAGCCTGCCATTGGACTAATCCCCTACAATTGTGCGTCGGATGCGAGGCACGCCTGGCTCGTGGCATGTCCAGATTAAAGCGCAGCCCAGTTAAAGACACCCAGTTAAAACACCTCATACAGGCTAACACCTAGCAGCAGCAGGCTCATGCAGAGTCTGTTCGGGCCAAGGAAACTCCTGCTATGCCTGCCATGCAGAGCCATGATGGAGACCCGCGAGCGCGTAGGTCCATCAGAGAGGCTCTGCAGAAGATGACCCTGAGGATGATGTGGGAAGCATGCCTCCGCAGTATTCGAGCGATGTTGCAGAGCGCGAGAAGTTACCTGCTGAACATGGGCTGAGTCTTGGCCCCCTTTCCTACAGGGAAACCCCAGAAAGCGTACTACGACCTGTCCAATCAGGACGCCCGGATTACGGGAAACTAAAAGCAGAAATCCAGCCGACTGTGCGTAATTCTGTGACGTGCGGGCCCAGAGTGTGCATGACTGGGGTACAACTGACACAGCTACCCAGGTCTCAAAATGTTTGACCTCTTGCATCTGTCCAAAAATGGCTGCATGCCCGACGTATTGTACCTCCCCGGCTCAAAGGTGGAGCGCTTTGTGGCGGACCGGTTTTTGCACACTCTACCCGGCGGTTTCAGTGTTCGGTCGCGCAGGGCAAATCCCAGTCCCGCAATGACTTAGTGGACTAGTGAAACGATACCGGTTGGAGGAAAAACTTTGGTTGACCCTCGGAATCTATCCCTCCATTGGTGGGTTTCCAGGAGTGCTTCAGAAAGCCAAAGAAAGGGGACCCCGAATTCCCCATGAGGGTGGCCCCGAAGCCAGGGGTGGACTGGACTCGGCGAGTAAGCTGTTTCCAGGACATTGTGTGCTGAATGTCATTCTCCGGGTCACATCGCTGCCCATGCTCTCTGTATAGGGGACCTATGTAGAGCTCGTTTTGTGAGATGTAGCTCCATGTTTCAGCTCACGCAGTATGCGGCATGGCGTCATAACTCGGAAATGGGACTCCAGCTCTGCCAAGTGGGTGGTTAATGGACCCCAGCCACTGGACGTCTTGGACTCAGGAGCTTGGTTACCGCTTCTGCGGCTCAACCTCCGCACAGTTGTCCCTGGAGAAAAATGGGGGTTCTATGTAAACATGGGATACCAAACCGCTACCCGTGTGGCCAAATTAACCTGGGAGGGTGGCGGTACAGTGTCACACCAGGTGGGGTTCGGCCTGGATTTAATGCATGACCTGATTATTTGGCCGTGAATTGTCAATCTTCTGGAGACCTGTGGGCCACCCGTGAGAGTGCCTAGTCACGCAGGATGGTGGGACCACCAACCATCGCGGCCTCGAGATTATCCCCGATTTTCCCCTTAAGGTTCTGTAGGTAGAACCGGAGGAGGAATCCCACACCTACGTGGCCGATGCCCAGACTTAGAGGTGTCAAGAGGAAAGTTTGGTCAGCCCAACTCCATGATGAGACCATATAAGAGGGGGCTCTTAATTATGTGGTGGTCATAAACGGAGTATCCAAGAACCAGGGCAACGAGAGGGTTCCCCCACGTTTGGCCATGATGGGACTTGGTGGTCCGATAACAAAAATCAGGGAAGAATTGGTGGAACAGCTTCTGTGCCAAAAGCTTTTATAGGCCATGGTGATGGACCTGGCACATTCCCATATATTAGGGGGCCACTTGGGAGAAGATAAAACTATAGAGAGGATTCTCCAGAGGGTTTTTACTGGCCAGGGTGCTACCGGGAGATTCGGATACTGCCAGTCTTGCCCCGTGTGTCAGATAACCTCCCCAGTCCATCCCACTTCCGCAGTCCTTCTGATACTGCTCCCTATATTGAGGTCCCGTTAGACAGGATTGCCATGGATCTGATAGGCCAGTAGTGAAGTCAGATCGGGGCACCAGTATATCCCTGGTCGGTCTAGACTGACTGCTACCAGGTACCCGGAAGCCGTGGCCCCTCAGGAACACTTCATCCAAGAGGATCGCCAGGATTGTTTCCACCATATTTTTCTGATGGGGATACTAAAGAGATCCTGACTGACCAGGGGACCCCCTTTATTCAAGGTAATGCAGGACCTCTGTAAGATATTGAAGGTCACCCAGCTAACACCTCGTCACCACACCCAAACTGATGGCCTAGTATAAAGAATTTAACCAATACCCTAAGGCCATGTGAAAGGGTGGTCGAGAGAGAATGGTTGAGACGGGAATACCTGCTGCCCTAGTTTGCTCTTTTCTATTAGGAGGTCCCCAAGCTTCCATAGGGGTCTCCCCTTTTTGAAACTAATATACGGTATCATCCCCCGGTGTCTATTGGACATCGCAAAGGAGACCTGGAGAATGAAGTCACTCCCTATCAAAGTGTGATAGAGCATGTCGCAAAGATGCAGGAGAGATCAGCCCAGAGTGATGCCCATTGTAAGAGACATCTTCTCCAATCTCAGGAAAGCCCAGTCCAGGGTCCTATAATAGGTCGGCCTGTTTCAGACAATTCAGCCCAGGGGACAGAGTTCGGTGTTATTTCCGACTGTAAGAGCAAATTTCTCGCAAAATGCAGGGCCAATACAGATAGTGGAAAAGGTAGTGAGGTTGAACTACTGTGCACCAATCCTGGCAGAGAGAAACCCTACCAGGTTTACCACAATAAATTTGTTGACACCCTGGAAGTAGGGACGTCACGGAAGCCCCTTTGCAACCTGGTCCAACCAACATTAGCTCTGGAGGTAGGTAAAAATTGCAGAGACTCCTGTCCCGTCTTCCAGAAACAGCAGTGCAAGCAATTGCTGGTAAACAGAATAAGGATCTGTTCACAGAACCCCAGGTCTCACCAATGCGTGAGAGAACATGAGATCATTACAGAGCCACATCCAGGGTAAATTTTAAAGCATATAGGATTCCTGAAGCCCCTGAGAGTGTAATAGCCAGAATAGGCACAAAGAATGAAGAAGCCTGGGAGTGACAGGAATCTAAAAGTGGTGGTCAGAAGTCCCATTCTCTGGTCCCGAAACCATGGAGATGGCGGTGTAGTAATGATTACCGCTAATTAAACTAAATATCAAAGGTAGATGCCTACCCTATGCCCCGGCTAGATGAAACAAATAGAGAGATTAGGGCCTTCCATTACACACGACCCAGACCATCACCAAGGATACTGCAGATTTCCCTTTCTGAAGGAGAGCTATGAGAAAACGGCATGTCTACACCTAGGGGTCTTTCCACTAATCCGGATGCCATTTGTTTGCAAGTGGCCCCCGCTACCGTTTCAGAGCAATGATAGCGTTTTTACGCCCCAGTTTTTTTTGGGTATTTTTGGGTTTTTTTTTTTTTTGTTTTTTGGAGATACGCAGCCGCTACTCATGACATTGTCATCTTCAGTAATGACTGGAAGTCACCTCCTAATAGTCCATGCTGTCCGGACGCATTATAGGGGGCGGGCTTCACTATCAGACCCCAGCAAGTGTGCCAGGGAAAGGGAAGAGGTCCTCGGTGACTTGGGTTACATAGTGGGAAGAGGAGTAATAAAAACTTCAGTTTGAATAAAGTCGAGGCATCCAGAACTGGCTCATCCAGGTTACCAAAAAACAGTCATGCATTTTCTAGGAATTGTGGGTCCTACAGAGATTTTCCCCCGAGGTTTTCGGATATACATACCCCTGACCAATTTACAAAAGGAGGCAATGTCTGCCATGATAAAGTGTCCCCGGTGGCTGAGAGGGCTTTCCAAGAGCTAAAAACATCCCTTTTTGCAAACAGCCGTGGTAATGCCCCCGACTTCTCCCTGGGAGTTTTGTCCGTGCAGGTGACAGACGCATCCAGAAGTGGGCCTGGGAGGCTGTAATGTCCCCAATTGTAAGATGGAGAAGAACATCCCATCACTTTTAATCATAGAAAGTTATCCCCAGCAAGCAAAATATTTCGATCATTTGAAAAGAGTGTTTAGCCATAAGGGGCCCTGGATTCTCTTTGATACTATTTGTTAGGGTGTAAAATTTAATTAGTGATCTGATCATGCCCCTCTCAGTGGTTAAAAGAGAAAAAGGGAAAAATGCTACGATCACGAATGGATATGGTCGCTACAAGACTTCAACTTTGTGTAGAGCATAGCCAGGGAAATTGCAAGCAATGCCGATGCCCTCTCAAGTGGCACTGCTTGTTGGCTACAGTTGCCCAGAACCCGCTTTGGCAGAGGAGGGGTATGTAGGATAGGGCACAAGGCCTTGTTATAGAAGGGAGGAGTATGTGCCACGAAAATTCTTGTCTTTGGTGGAGTGAAGGCCTGATAAGTTCTTGGTCAGCGGACATAAGGCCACTGACACGTTTAACTTAGTTTGCTGCAACAGCAGCAAGTCTGGTCCGGCCTCAACTGAAGCAGTCCCCCCCCCCCAATAAAGGGAGAGAGAGGTGGGATGACTTGCTCCCACTCGGTCCAGTCCGGATTTTTGGATGGCTATGTAAGCCTTGGAGATCATGAGCTTGGTGTTGTTTCAGTTTCCTGCTATTACTGGAAGTACCACCTTTGATGCTGAGGGAAGCACTAATGTCCTGTCTAGGAGATGTGCCTTATACCACGCTGGAGGTAGGAGCCCTTGTGGGCAACACGGACTGTGCCTGTGATATAGGTGCCGTGGCGAGTGCGGCCTAAAGACCTGTGTGGGGAACTCTGGGTGTTTGGCTTAAGTAAGGCCCTTTTTGTGTTGCCTGTTATGTTTTGCTGGAGAAACGGATGCCCAAACAAAAACACACCCCTGTTTGCATTAACTTTTACGGTGATCCTGTTTGTGTAAGCTGCCATTGGACTAATCCCCTAAACAAAGGTAAAGCGTATTTCTGTCATTCATACGGGTGGAAGTGATCTTTGTGTTAATGTATAGCAATGCTGTTAACCCTCATTCAGGTCAGTTTGAGCATATTTGTGTTCCTTGTTCGGATGTTATCCTGTTTTTCGTGGGTCTGAAATTGTCGTCTAATTTCTTAGCAAATTAGCGAGGTACTGGCAGAATTTGGGGGCTAGAGGAACAATTGATTCAATAATGTAATTTTGTGCATTCTAGGTCTGGCATGGTAATACATCATTGTATGGCATCCAATTAAACAATAATTGGTCTTGATATTTTCATGTCCAGCCACCAAGATGATGTAGAGCAAATCCCTTCATTGTTGGGTGGGTGGGCTATGTAGGCGTACATGGACTCTTTACATGGCAGTTTTAGGAGTTGAGAAGTTAAGAGGAGGAGCAGAAGGCAGACTTGCCTGCTGGCAGTCCAGTGACTGAAATATTGCTTGGCATCCATCTTCGGATATTATGGTTTTATAAAGCACAGACTTAAAATAAAAAATTTTGAGCTGTGATGATCCTGCCCAACAAAAAAAGGTTTTAAAAAAAGGGTTGCTTAAAAAAAATCTGATATTTGGGTGTTTTTTTACAGCGGAATATTAACCTTTTTTTATTTAAAATTTGTCTCCAACCCCCCTCCACATAATTTGCTTAACTAAAACGGGGGGTCTCTTCTTTGAGGTATAAGTCCGGAAAGGCCACAACTTAGGTGGGAAAAAGCCACGAGGCCTCACTGTGCCACCCCCCCAACCCACCTAAGGTTTTGCCCTCACCATCTGTTTAAAGAGCGACAACCATTTAGACTAAAACTTCCTGTCGGTTGTGGGGGGTCTACAAAATTGCATAAAATTCTGCTTTTATCGACCTGTCAAATTAAAATTTTGGGGTTTAAAAAACGTTGCCTGTCGGGGCTTTAAAGGTTTAAACTTTTCATTAATTTTAAACAAAAATAAAAACACTCCTGTGCTACGAAAACCCGCTGGCCTGAAAAAGGCTGCGGGGAGATCAAGCAGAGGAAGAGGAAAGGTGGTTGATAATTACAAAGTAATAAAAAGAAAAATTTCTTTATTGCTAAAACAAAGCAAAAAAAACATAATTACGAAATATCTTTATTTATTTTTGCCTACTGCTTTATTTTAGTAGTTCCGAGATGGACACAATACGCGGCCAGGCTTGAGTGGGGGGCAAAGGTTATCACGGCCGCATTCAGTTATTGTTTTTGTACCCTTCATGATGTCTATTGTAAGCCTTTACCGGGGCGGGTTTTCCCGGGAAACAAAAAGTCCGGGCAAAAAACCCTCCAACCCACTCAAAAACGGTTGGTTTTTCTGAATTTTCTGAAACAAAGGGAACAGATCCCCCAAAAAACAAATGTCAAAAATTTTTCCTAGGCCCCGTGTGACAGCGCCCATAAAGGTTTTTCTCTGGACCCGGGAAATTTTACCCAACCTGGATTTGGGAAAGGGGGATAACCCCTTTCCTTTTTTAAACACAAAAGGGAAAGTTGTAATGCGATTGCGGTGCCTCGTACGCCAAATACTTTCAACCAAATGACTCTCGCATTCCCTCCCCAAAAAACCCTTAACCAAAACTTTTTCCCCCAGTAACCGGGTTTAAAAGAAAATTTTTGGGGTTAGCAAACTCTTCTCCTTTTTGAAAAAGGTTAGTTGGAAAAAACCCGTGCCTTAACAAAAACCCAATCTAAACTAAACTAACAAAAGCCTTCTCACTTTTGGCCGGTCGCACCGGCGGGGTTTCCTAAGATGGCTCAGCCCTCTCCAGGGGGGAAACCCCAGAGAACGGGTGCCCACTCGACGTCCCTCTATCCGGAGCTTTTCCTTCTTGTCCCGGGGGCTCTCTGTCTGGTGGCATCTGTGTAGACAGCACTCTTCTCTGGGCTCTGGGCAACTCTGAAACCTGGTCCTTTTACTCATTTCTATTCCGCTCCGATCTCAGCAGCTTTTCCCAAAATGGGTGGGGCAATGTGCCAGTCTTTACCTTTTCCCTTTTCAAAAACTAAAAATGGGCTGCCATCTTGGGAAAGTTTAAAAACAAAAAACATTTCCAATGTCATACATGGGATTTTACTTGGAAAACACATGGGTGGGCCCCTACCCACATACCACCCACTAAAGTTGGGGTCCCAACAAAACCCCCCCCCACAAAATCGTCTTTTTGGGATAGCACTGGGGGGGGACACCCATTGATCTGGGGTCCTTTTGGGGGAAGGTCGGGCCTTCAGGGACATCCCCCGGGGGAAGGGGTTGTTGGCTTCCACTCCCTCCCTGGGTG
>JAODAL010033954.1:0-44914 GCA_025379985.1 Phyllomedusa bahiana | reverse complement strand
GAAAAAAACCCCAGAGTCCAGTAGGTGCACCTCCTATTCGGGCTTATGGGTAGCCAAAATCACGGGGCCACATTTTGGATATTCTAAAAAACGGCGACCTGGGGGAAATGATATTACATGTTTTCCCATAAAAATTTACCGTATTCCAGTAAATAAGGAAAATATTGAAAATCTGCAAAAATATGAAATTTTGAAATTTCACCCCACTTTGTTTTAATTTTCGGAAAACCAAAAGGGGGGTTAAAAAACTCCTAAACACTTTGTAAATACTTTAAAGGGTGAGTTTCTTAGATGGGGTCTTTTAGGGGGGAAATCTAACATACACCCCTCAAACCACATCAAACTGATTTCCCAAAAAAAAGAATTTTGCAAAATTTTTTTTGAAAATGGGGAAATTACTACAAAATTTCTAAGCCCTCTAATGATATAAATATAAAAAACATTTAAAAATAGCCACCCTAAGGGGACAATGGAAGATCTAGTTAAAAACTATTTTGGGGAAAAAAATTTAATCTGTCTTGTACTCAGAAATTTTGAAATTTTAAAAATCACAGTTTTTTCACATTTTTCATAAATTTTGATATTTTCACAAAAAAAAAAGGCTTGTAGGATAAAATTTTTTACAACTTAAAGCACAAAGTGTCATGAGAAAAAAAACTCCGAATCACATGGTAGGAAAAAATGTCAAAATTATTCTCAATTAAGGGGTTGGGGCAGGAACCAAAACTGGCTGGGTCCTTTAAGGGGGAATATTTTCATAAATGATCTTACACAGGGATTGACAGTAGAATATCGATCTTGCAGAGATACAAATCGTAAAGAACCACACAAAAAGGTAACGGTTTTATACAAAGGGATTTTGGGAAAGGGTGGAGGCCCGGGCAGAGAGGGGAGATAGTTTTCACTGCTAAATGCAAGGTTATCACATGGAAGTGTTGCGAACGCGCCGCACCCGCAACGGCTGCGGCGCGGGAGCAGCCCGTCTGTGCCCCCCTACCCGACCATGCCGCCGCTTTGCCGGGCGACGGGGGCACCTCCCCCTTCGCGCCGGGACCCCAGGCCACGCTCCGTGTCCAGCACCCCTGTGAAATTTAAAGGGCCAACCCCGGTAATTGGCTGATTGCCGGGGGCTGCCCTATATTATGGGCGCTTCCCGCTCACTCCCCCTGTATCTTTTGGCCTTTACCTTTGAGAAAGCGTTCCCGTCGTGTTGTTCTGATCCCCTTGCCTACCGTTTGCCCCGTCTCCTGACACGAACCCGCCGCCTGCCCAGACCTTCCCGCCGTCCATGACCACAACCCTTTCCGCCTGTCTTGAACTTCTGCCGTCCCCGACTACGAGCCGCCTTTCGATTTGACCTGCTTGGGGCTGCCACGCAAGCAAGTTGCGTAGGGTAGCCCGCTGGTAGACTCCCGCCCAGCAAGCCATCCCGCTTTTTCAGCGGGCTCTGGTGAAAACCGGGGCCCTACTTGACCCGCCCCGGTGTGGCTTACACCATTGCTTGCGATGGTCCAGTGGATTCACTCCTACGTCTGGGACCGTTACAGTAAGATCCGTCCCTGGATCTCACCAAGGTACCGTTTGTCCAGGGTGGCGGACCTCTCCCGCGTGGTTGCCCGACAGTCTCAGCAACTGGCCCAGCTGGCGCAACAGCTGGGTCCAATTGACCACCTTTGATGCAGCAGCTCGCACCAAACCAGCAGCAGCCTCCACCTCCTCCCTAGTCGCTCCGGCGACGCCACTGACTCTGTTGGGACCCAAGCTCCGTTTGTCGCTGCCCGCCCAATTTGATGGCGACCCCAAGCTCCGCAGGGGATTCCTCACCCAGTGCACCCTGCACATTGAGTGTATGGGGGACGAATTCCTGTCTGAACCTTCCCCGGAGGCGTTTGTGGTCAGTCTGTTGTCCGGGAAGGCCCTTGCTTGGGCTACACCTCTCTGGGACAGAAGCGATCCGGTGACTGCGGACCTGCATGCCTTCCTCTCAGAATTCTGCAGTGTCTTCGAGGAGCCAGCACGGGCATCTTCTGTGGAGACAGCACTTTTGAACCTGCGCCAGGGCGAATCCTCGGTCGGAGATTATGCGGTACAGTTTCGCACCCTGGCATCAGAGCTATCCTGGAATGACGCCGCCCTGTGCGCCACCTTTAAGAAGGATTAAGGACGCCCTTGCAGCAAGAGATTTGCCGTCCTCCTTAAGCGAATTAATCCACCTGGCCACCCGCATAGACATGCGCTTCGCAGAGAGGCAAGAGGAGCTTCGCCAAGATCGTGACCTGGCGCGACCCTGGCTCCGGTGTTCCAGAGGCCTCCACTGCCGCTTCCTTTACCGTCTGGGGAAGAGTCCATGCAGGTGGATCAGGCTCACATTTCTGAACAGGAGTTATCTCGTCGGTGTGCAGAAAAGCTGTGCCTGTACTGCGCCAGTCCGGATCATCTTCGGAGGAGCTGTCCGCTTTGCCCACAACGTCCGGGAAACGCCCGCACCTAGGCCATGTTGGGGAGGCATCCCTAGGTGAGAACTAAACCTCTCCGCCCCTACTATGCCGGGAGATAAAGGACTGACTGGGGACTTGTATTCCAGGGCTCCTGTTTTCCGGGACTCCTTTTTCCCCCGGGGAATTTTATCCACGCCCCCCTTTTGTGTCCCGGTATCAGCTACCAGGGGTTTTAGATTGGAGAAGCCTTGGGTTGATACCCCGGGGCACAGGGGAGCTCCTTGGAGACCCATGTGGTACGGGACCAAGCCGGTGACCCCCAGGGGGTTGTCCTGTACAAGGAGAATCTCCCTCTACTGCTGTCTCGATCTTCCTCACCCTTCCTTTTTTGGGGCTTCCGGACGGGCAGGCCAACCCTCAAACGCTAAATTTTGGAAAAAACGGGAAGGCGTGCGCTGGGCCTGCCCTCCCAAAAACCCTTTGCCTGGGGGCCCACCACACCTGGTGCCTCCGCTTATTAAACAGCCCCTCCAGGCCTCTGCCGGGTTTGGCCCCAGAATCCCGGGGAATTATCGGACGTTTTCCCTCTAGAAGCGGGCCAAGCCCCTTTCCCGCCTCATCCCCCTACTTGGGAGCAAAGTTTTTCCCCCTACATTTGACCTCGGGGGGTTTACAACCCTTCTGCATTCAAAGGGGGGGAATGAGTGGAAGACTGCTTTTAACACCCGGGAGGGCCCTTTTGGGGAGTACCCTCCATGCCCCTTGGGGTCAAATGCAACCCCCCAGCAGTTTTCCAAAAAATTTGAAAAATTAAATTTTCCCGGGGATCTCCTCTATCCCTTTTGGGGTTTTTTTCCTGCTAATTTGGGATTTCTTCGCTCCCATGCCCCCCTGGTGTTGGAGGGGCCCAAACTGCCAACCCCCTTTTAAAACCCAAAATTTAAGAAATTTTCTTTTCCCACCAAACCACCTCCCTTCCTTTTCCCGAATCTCGGGGGAACTCATCTCCCCCATGTCCCCCCGGGTTTTGGAGCGGCTACGGCCAACCACCTAAAACCCAAAATTAGAGAAATGTCTCTTTCACCAGACCACCCTCCCGCCCTTGGGTTACTCATCCGGACCCGGGTTACAGAGGGAAAACCTGCCAAGTTATGGGCCCAAATTTTGCATGGCCTGGGCCGGGGTCTACGAGCCTTACAATGTTTCCGGGTTTTACATTGAAAAGTTTTTTTCTGCACTTTTCACTTGGTGGTGCCGATCTTTGCACTTACTAAGAAGAACACCCCCCCGGGGCAGGGGCCACCAGAGGCCAAAAAAGGCTTTTCTTTCCCGTTTAAGGGCAGCATTCTTTTCCCGCGCCCGTCCTGACCAACCTGATACCGAGAAAAATTTTTTTCGGGAAAGGTGGATGCCTCCCCCGGTCGGGGAAAGGCGAAATTTCCCTTACGCAGAAGGGCCCTAAGGGCAAGTGGCCCATATGTCCCTTTTCTTCTCCAAGACCTTCCCCCACGAAAAAAATTTAAAACCACCATGGGGGATCGGGTTGCTGCTATCAACGGCCTTAGAGGAATGGTGTTACTTCTGGGGACCCAGGGTATCCCATCACCATTTCTCCACCATAAAAATTTTCAGAAAACCTCCAAATCCCCCCAACGCCTAATCCACGTCAACCCATCTTCTCGGTTTCGACTTCCAAATACATTTTCGCCCGGGCAAGAAGAACGTCAGACCGGACCCGCTCCCCCGTTCCCCGATGTTTTTTGGGGGAGTGTTTTTTCCCCCCAAACGCCTGATCTTTTGGGGGCCCCCAGGGGGATCTTAAAAGGTGCCCCGGGGAAGACTTACGCCCTGTCCGCCTCCGCGGGAAAAAATTTTGAAATGGGGACTTTTTTCTCTAGGGGCCGGTCCCCAGACACGCAAATCTTTCCCTCCAAATCTCCCTTTTTTTAACGGGTGCCGGAGTTTAAAGGGGACGCCCAAGGGAATTTGTAAAGGTCCTCCCATTCTTGTCCCGTAACAAGACCCCTCACCAACCCCACCAACCTCTCCCCAACCCCGGGGCCCCTTTGGGCCCCAATGCCCAATAGATTTCATCACGTATCTTCCCCCTCCTCGGGCAACATGGTAAACGGGGTGGTTGCGGACCTTTTGGGGGCTATTTGCGGCTCTTTGTTTGGGCCCGACGGGAATGACGGATTTTTTTTTATTTCCCTTGGGGCGAGTTTTCATATAACTCCATAGATTCGAATCCATTTGGTACCTCTCCTTTTTTCCGTTGTTATGGCCACATCCCCGCCCTCCTTTACCATTCCCTTCTCCGTCTGAGGTCCCGGGTCAGGGGTTTATTTTGGGCCCCCAAGATATCCCTGTCCATTTAATCGGACCCCAGCCCTCTCCCGGGAAAGGGCGTCCGCACGCATGAAGGTAAAAGGGCGGAAAAAAAATAGAAGACCCTCCCCATTTTTTTCCCCGGCGAAAAGGTTGGCTTTCCCTACATATACCCCGGCTCAATTTCCCCTCTTACAAACTGGGTGGGCCCCAATTGATGTACTCATCCGCTCAACCCGGCTGCCTATAAACTCCGTCTCCCGCCCACCATGCGTTTTCCCACCCCTTTTCCAGGGTTTTCCTTTTGTTAAAACCCTTTGGTCCTGAACCGTTTTTCCCAAAGGGATTGCCCTCCGCCCTTCCGAAGCGGAGTCCCCCAACATTTTCGCTGAAAAAAGAAATCCTGGTTTATAAAACCCATCGGGGGAAACGACTTTTCCCTTTTATCGACTGAAGGATTTTGGGCCTGAAGAAAGATCAGGGGAAAAGCCGGGGGACAAAAACCGGGAAACTGTAAAGTTGGTGCAAAAAATTCCCCCAGGCCAGGAAAAAGGGGGGGGCTATGGGGGGGTTTACTTTTGCGAACGGCTGGGGGTGCCTCAAAACCCCCTTTTCTGTCCCCCGCTACCAGGACGAGTGGGCCGCCCCCCCCCGGGGTGTCGGGCGCACTCCCCCCCTTTGCGCGGTACCCCCCGGGCTGTGCTCCAGGTCTCAGCACCTCCTGCTGCCCTCTATATTACCGGGGCCTTTCCGCCCACTCCCTGCCGGATCTTTGGGCCTTTGGCCTATTGAGAAAGCCTTTTCCCAACATGTTTTCGATCTCCCGTGTACCGTCCCTTTGCCTCCGTCTCCGACCACAAACCTCTCCCGCCCCCCCAACCTTCCTGCCTGCCACGACCACGAACCATTGCCCCCCTGCCCTGACCTTTTTCCTGTCCCCGACTAGGGACCCTGCTTTACATTTTTAACCCCCCCCCCCCAACCCCTTCCTCGGCCCATCGCAAGCAAGTTGCGTTAGAGGTAGCGCCTTTTAGACTCCCCCACAGCAAGTCCATCCCGTTTTTGGGGGCGGGCTCTAGTAAAAACCCGGGGACCTACTTAGACTCCCCCCTCCCTGGTGTATTTTACACCATCGCTTCGGTGGCCCCAGTGGGCCCCCACTTCTACGCCCGGGAACCTTACAGGGGGAAAAATCCTTTACATGTTTTTACATTTTAAAGGGAAAAAAAACACGGGGAAAAAAGTGAAAAATGGGAACCCTTTGGGGGGACAGAAAACCTTAACCTGTACAGCCAGTGTCGGGAACAGCACCCAAAAGCTAATATTTGTAAAAAAGGGGGCAATATCCCACTAAAGGGAACATTATTCCCCCATTAACAAGTCACTGGTTAACCACCCCGGGAAAAAATTTTGGGGTACAGTTTTGGGCACCAGTGAAAGGGAAAAAGACATTGTAACTTGAACGGGTACAAAGGTGACAACAAAAGAAAAAAAAGGACGGGGTGGACTGCAATACCCAAAAGTTTAAAAAGGTTGGGGTTTATTTTAGTTTAGAAAAAAAGATGGCTTCTTTTTTTACATAAAAAATATGTTTAAAAAATATTTTGGACCAATATAGAAACCGCTAAAGATTTATTTATACCCAAAAGGGGTGGGATCTAAAAAAGGGGGATCCCCTATGTCCTTTTAGGAAAGAAAGTTACTACATAAAAAAAGTGCACCTCGTCCCCGGGGCCGCGGGGGCATCTGTGCCCCCACTCCGAGCGGCGCTCCTCCCGCACCTTTGATTCCGGGTCCCCCTCACCCCTGCCCTGCCACTAGTCACTTTCCCCCACGTCCTGTCCCCTCCGTTTTTTCAGTCCCCCCCGGCGCGCGCCGCGCCGGCAGTGTGGAAAATTTAAAGGGGGGGTGCCCGGTAATTGGCCCTTTTCCGGGGACTGGGTCCTATTTAATCCGGCTTCTTTCCCGGCAACCTTGCCAGATCTTTTGGGCTCATCCTACGAGAAAGCCCTTCCTGTAAAATCTTGTCTTGCTACCGTGTACCGGGAAACCCCCTTGATTTTAAAAGTTTACTGACCACGGACCCTGCCGCCTGCCCCGACCTTTTTGCCTGTCCCAACCGAGCCCCGGGGCAGGCAAGAAGGGCTGGGCAAGCGGCAGAGGTTCGTGGTCATAAACGTAATCAAGCCGGGGGGTGGGGGGGGGGGGGGGGGCGAATCTGGGGACCTCGGGCCCACCCCCTTGGGGGGGGGCCCCCCCACCGGGGGGGGGGAGGCAATTTCCCCCCTGTGGGAAATGACCCGGGAATTCCCCGGGCCCCAGCAAGTCCATCCCGCTTTGCGGGGGCTCTGTGAATACTTGGGCCCCTTTCTTAAATTTCCCCCCCGGCTTGGGTTCCACCATCGGGCCCGCGGGGGGGTCCACGGATCCCCTACCAACCGTTACAGTAAGAACCGGGCCCTTTAAACCCCCAAGGGGCCCCTTACCCACCGGGGGATCTAACGCTGTTGTTTTCCCGGGCCCTTTACAGAACAAAGGGAAAAGGGGGCAGCAAAATGAACCACTGTTCACCAAAGTTGCGGGAACTTTTGTACCACCCACACAGCAACCTTCCCATCTCCCGTGGTTTTTTTTCCCGCCTCAGCGGTTCCTTTTTTTGGGCCGGGGGGGGCCCCCAAACTTTGGGGGGTCCTCCCCCCAAGTTCGATGGAAAACCAAAAAATTTTTGCAGGGGGGTTTTATCACCCAATGTTTTAAGCACGTGAGCTGATGGCCGGGCCAATTTTCCGTCCGGAAAGTGCGGAAAGTGGCTTTCCCTGGTTTAGCCTGCTTCCGGGAAGGGGCCCCGGCATTTTTGGCTACCCCCTGTGGGCACAGGAAAGATCCGGTGACGGGCGGACCTACAGTCTTTTTCCCCCTTGAGTTCCCCCCATGTGTTTGAGGAACCAGCTCGGGGCAAAACCCCCCTCCCCAACAGCCCTCCCAAACCTTCTTTAGGGAATTTTCCGGGAGCCAACAGGGCCCCTCGTTTTGGGCCCCCTTCAAGAAAAGGGGTCTCCCAACCAAAATTTAAGGGGCGGGCTTGGCCCCTAGAAAAAACCTCCCACTTTCCCCTCAGTGACTTGATCCGGTTTGGCCCCCGCAAAGGGGTGCGCTTTCCCTTGAACCCCCAAAAAAACTGGCCCGGCTCAGCAAACCCCCCCCTTGCCGGTTTCCCCCGCCTGGCAAAACCTGGTTTTTTTAAAGGCCTCCTGCCCACAGAAACCCAAGACCTAAACCGGGGGGAGCCCATTTCAGATTTTAAAACCGGGGGGGCCCTTTTCACTTTACAAGGGGTTGGGCCCAGGGGGTCGGGGAACGGAAATTGTTTCCCTAAAATGTTTGGGAGCCCAGAACAAATTTCCCGGGGGAGTTTCCCAAGCCCTGCGGGAAAAACCCCCCCCCCTAATTCTTTGGGGGGGCAAACTAGGGTTTTAAACCCCCTACTCCCTCGCCTGTATTCCATAAGGGCGGTTTGGAAGCTTGGGAAACTGTTTCCAATCCCGGCGTTTTTTTGGATTCGGGGGGTCACCCGGAAAATTAAACCAAACATTTTCCCGGTAAACATTTTCGTTCCCTTTCCCGGGGCCCCGGAAAACCGGGTCTTTTCTTTGGGCTTCACGGGGGCTGCCTTTGCGACACCATCCATTTGTCACCAAGCCACTGTCCCTTCCACGTTTGGGGCGCTACAAACCCAAAGTTTTCCTTCCTTTTTTTTTTTTGGGGGTTTTGGGCCTCGCTTTTCCCCAATGGGGTCCTCCCCTTTGGGGTTCCCCTGGCGGGGGGGCCCCACCCCTCCCACGCTGGACTGGGGTTCCCGGGGAATAACCCAGTTGGGGTTCCCCAAATGTCGGGGGCGTTGTTTGGGGGGGCCCTCGCCCCTTTCTTTCCCCCCCCCCCTTGACCCTTCGTGAGCCGCGCCCGGGGGCCCCCGCCCGAGGGATCTGGGGTACGCTATTTGTTTTCTTGGGCCCCGCCGAAAGGG
Organism: Phyllomedusa bahiana; assembly: GCA_025379985.1. Classification (NCBI taxonomy): domain Eukaryota; kingdom Metazoa; phylum Chordata; class Amphibia; order Anura; family Hylidae; genus Phyllomedusa; species Phyllomedusa bahiana. The sequence goes on along the minus strand of JAODAL010033954.1, from coordinate 36,124 downwards.
CTTCTCCCCCCACTTCCTTACACGCCCGATTTACTTTCTGCCCCGGGAAACCAGTCCCCCCTGGGCAGAGTCCTTTTCCCCTTTTTTCTGTTCCCAGAAACCCCAAGCCTTTTCGGGGGTTTCCCTAAAAAGAAACCCAAAGGGGTTTTATCGTAAATCCTCTTTTTTTCCGCGGGGGCGGGTTTTTTTTTTCGACTACCGGGGTCTGAACAAGATCACGGTGAAAAAACTTGGGGCATGGAGCTAATTTTACCGGCTGCCGGGGGGCAAGGATCTTCTCCAAGCGGTTTTTAGGGGGGCCCATAATTTGGCCCAAATCCCAAAAGGGGGATGAATGGAAACGGGCCTTCAACACCAAAGACGGGCAACCTTTGAATTTTCCTTCCCAAAACCTTTGGGCCCTTTTGGAATGCCCCTCCTTTTCCCCAGGAGCCCCTTTTAAAAGACAACTTCAAAAACCCCCAAAACCTTTTGGTAGTGTCCCCACCTTTAAAGCTATATTGGTTTTAAAATCTTTCCCGACCTCGGAAAACCCACTGCAGCCATTCCATCAGGTTTGGGGGGTCTCCCCGGGTAAAACCCTCTGGGATGCCAAGCTGGGAAATTTCCTTTTTCCACCAAACCAGCCCCGTTTCCGGGGGCCGACCAAGGCCGTTTTTGCAGTTTTTCCCCGGGCCCCCCGGGGCCCGCACCCCTAAAAGCCTTCCTGGGGTTGCAAATTTCTATTTCCCCCAAATTTTTTCCCACATTTTTAACCAAGGGAGCTCCGATAGTGGCGCTTTCAAAGAAACACGGGTAACCCGCTTAGCTGCCCCTCCGAAAAAGAGAAGGGATTCTCTAAGGGGCCCAAATCTGCCTTTTTTCCCCTTTATCTATCCTATCACGGCCGGGAAACCCCCCGAAACCCTTCACGTTGGAAGTGGAATTTCCCTCGCTGTGGGGCCCGGGGCAGTTTCCTCACGGGGGGGACACTTCGAGAGGTTAGGGTCTTTTCCAAACTTCCACCGGGGAGAGAGGAAAATAAAACGGATTGGGGACCAGACTACAGCTATCAAAACGGCTTTGAGGAATGGCCTTATCTGTTTTAAAGGTGGCCGCCATCCTATCCCATTAATTTGGGCCCCCCCCCAAACCCCCCCCGACGTCAGCGACTTAAACCCCCACCAGGCTTAAAGGGGGGCGGGGCCCTTCCCTTTTCCCGGGGTTTTCCCCCTTCCGGCCCGTGGAAAAGAACGTGAAGCCGACTTTGGTGGGTGAACAGGAACTAAAACCCTAAACATAAAAATTCCCCTAAACCTTATCTCGGCTTCTCCATTGGGAAAATTCCCCCGGCGAAGATTTTCGAAAACCCCCGGGTCTCCGGCAGACGGGGGATCTTGAAATGGGGGCATTGCCCTTGTGGCCCCGGGCCCCTCCCTGGCCCCCCCGGAAAAACATTTTCCCCCTGATATTCCCGTTCTACTGGGGTTTGGCCAAAACCCCTTTTTAAAAGATTTCAAGGACTTTGTTTAAATTTTATTGGGGGGCTCCTGGGCCCGCAACAAGGGCGCCTCGTCACAAGCCGACAGGCCAACTACATCCCCTACCCATCCCTACTCCAAAAAAAAGGGAAACCCCCATAGCGATACTTTGTTTAAACCCATCTCCCCCTTTGGCTGGCAACACCAATTTTCTGGGTGATTCCCGGATCGTTTTTTTTCCCAAAATGGGGACATTTTGGGCCCCCCGCCTGGCCGCCGCGCCCCTTTGCCTGGCAAGCTATTTTTTTATCAAGTTTTTTTTTCTCCCTGGGGTCCCTCAGCAAATCGTTTCGATGAAAGGGGGCCAGTTTATTTTTCCATGTTTTTTGGGGGGCTCCCGGGGTTCCCCAAACCCCAAAAAAAAAGGTTGGGGGGGAAGTTTAAAAAAATTTTTTTGTAAAAATATAAAATAAAAAAAGGGGGGGGGTTTTTTTTTTTTGGTGTTTTTTATTTAGAATTAAAGAATAAAAAATTTAATTTTGGTTAAATTTGGGGTTTTGGAAAAGGTTTTAGGGAAAAATTTTTGGTTTAAAAAATAAAGGGGTTGTATGTATAATTTTTGGCCTAATCCCCACGAACGGGGGCTCCCCCCCCCATCTTTCCCAAACCCCTTCCTTGGTTTTCCCGGGGACCAACCTTTGGCCGGAAAATGAAACCATCGGGCCCAGAAACCCCCCGTTTTCTGCTCTGTCTTCTGGCGCACAAGGCTCAAGCTGATAAAAAGAAAACCCCCTTCTGGTCCTTTTCCCCCGGTGACAAAGGGGGCCCGTGGCCAAATATTTCCCCTCAAAGTGCCTCCTAAAAAAACTGGGCTTCCTGGGACCCTTTTTTAGGTTCTTTGGGTTTCATTAAAAACCCCTTTTCCCTACAAAATTTCCCGGGGTTTCCCCCCTACCAAAAGGGGAATTTCCAACCATTTATTTTCCCCAACTAATAAAACCCCAGGTTTTCCCAAAAAACCTTTTGGAGGACCGGCCCCCCTTTCAGTGGGCGGAAACCTCTAATGGCCTTTGCGAAAAAACCCCAAAGGAAATCCTAGTTGAAAGGACTAAAGGGGGAAAAGTTTTACTTGTTTAAATTTTGGCCCCCAAAAGGTTTTTTTTGGGGCCAGGAAATTCCCTGGACCCAAAAAAATTTCCCAAAATTTCCCCCACTCTAACCGGGGGGGAAAGGGGGTTCCGCCCCCGGATGCCCCCCTGCGACCCTTTCCCGGGGGGCATTTTGTGCCCCGACCCTCCGGGAGGGGGGCGCCCCTTTTCCCCCACCTCGGGGTCCGGGTCCACCACCCCCGGCCCTTCCCACTTCACTTTCCCCGGGGGCCACCCCCTCCTTGGTTCCCCCCAGTCCCTTTCGGGGGGCGCGGCTCCCCCCAGTTAAAAATTAAAACCCCCGCAACCCGGGGGTTTAAAAAAACCCCGTATTTTAAAATCCGGGCCCCCAACTGGCAGCCTTTCCGGATCTTTAATGCTCATGCCTATCGAGAAAGCGTTCCTGTATGTCTTGTCTTGTCTACCGTGTAACGAACCTGCGAACCTCTGCCGCCTGCCCAGACCTTCTTGCCTGTCCCAGACTACGAGCCTGCCTGACGAATCTATACCTCGCCTACCCTTGGCCGCCACTGCAGGCAAGTCCCGCCAGTGGAAGCGACCTGGTAGATTCCCGCCGCAGCAAGTCCATCCCGCTTTGCGGCAGGCTCTGGTGAATACCAGGACCTACTTAGATTCTGCTCCCTGGCGTAGGCTTCGACCATCGCCTGCGGTGGTCCAGCGGATCCACTACCAGACCGTTACACATAGAAAGAGATTCTTTACTGTTAGAGTGGTGAGACTGTGGAACTCTCTGCCAGAGGAAATTGTCATGGTGAATTCACTAACAGAGTTCAAGAAGGGCTTGGATGCATTTCTGGAGCGTGATAATATAACAAGTTATAGTGACTAGGATTCTGGAGAAGGATCTGGATACATTTCTAGATGTAATATAACAAGTTACAGTGACTAGGATTCTGGAGAGGGGTCGTTGATCCAGGGATTTATTCTGATTGCCAGATTGGAGTCGGGAAGGAATTTTTTTTCCCTAACATGAGGACAATTGGCTTCTACCTCATGGGGGTTTTTGCCTTCCTCTGGATCAACACTTTAACACTTTAGCAACACTTTAGCAAAATGGATGGACGTATGTCTTTTTTCAGCCTGACAAACTATGTAACTATAACTATTTGTTCCAGTGAATAATGAATAAAAATTGAAAATCTGCAAGTAAAAAATTTTTTTAGAAATTTCACCTCCACTTTGCATTAATTTTTGTGAAATATCTAAAGGGGTAACAAACTTCCTAAATGCTTTTTAAAATACAATACTTTAAGGGGTCTAGTTTCTTAGATGGGGTCATTTATGGGGGTATCTAACATACAAGCCCCCTCAAAGCAATGCCAGAACTGGACTGGTCCCTTAAAAAATCTATTTTGCAAATTTTCTTGAAAATGTGAAAAATTACTTCTAAATTTCTAAGCCCCCTAATGTGGTAAAAAAATTAAAATAAACATTTAAAAAATGATGCCAACCTACAGTAGACATATGGTAGATGCTTTGAGTGGAATAACTATCTGCCTTACATGCAGAAATTTTTTTACTTTGAAAATTGGTAATTATTCAAAATTTTCATGATATTTTGATATTTTCACAAATAAACAAGGATTTCTAGGACCAAAATTTCTTACTAATTTAAAGCACAATGTGTCATGAGAAAACAATCTCTGAATCACTTGGATAGGTAAAAGTGTCAAAAAGTTATTCTCACATAAAGTGTCACATTTTTAAACTGGGGCTCTGTCAGGAAGGCCAAAACTGGCTCCGGCGGTAAGGGGTTAAAATATTGTAAGGGCTTCCTAAATGAATTATTCCATGGGACAGGTTCTTCCACCACATTTATGAGTGTTTTCTTATTCTTTTATAATTGCCTCAGCCCTTTAAAGCAATTAATAATTTTGGTGAAAGAGTTCTGAACTGCTACTGATAAACCAACCAACCTGTGTAATGTCCTGTTGATTAATGCAGGTGTATAAATGTCATCACTTTGTGAGCACCAGCTGGTAATGTTAATTTATAAAGTACAATCGATCAGTAAAAATTTGAACAACCGATTTTCTGTGTAAGGTTCCCAAAAGTACAGCTCTAGTGCTCTCACGATCACCGTGACGTTTCTGTATGCCAAGGTGTGTTAACAGGCACTGCACCATGGTGTATAGAAATGTCATGGTGCGTTAAGGTGTTAAATGTACCATGACATATAAAAACGTCACGGTGCCCGCACGGTCGCTGTGGGAGCCTGGCAGTGATTGACAGGAAGTCGCCTGCAATTGCAGTCAGGAGAGGAGATAGAAAGTGATAAAGCTCCATCCATTGAGTTTTCTTTATGGAGTGACGTTTCGGTCAGAGAGACATTATTCCTACCTGTCAATGTGAAGGAAAGTATCAACAAAAAATAAAAAAAATATTTACAATATATACAAGTTCATATACAGTCATATATACAGTTCATATAACAAAACGTGTTAGGGCTTGTTAACACAGAGTTTAAACTCAATGTTACAATCGCTCCCCAAGATGGATCTAAACAATTAGCAGTGAGATTATCACTGCATGCTATGACGAACACGCAGCGGCGTTCAGATGAGAGATTGCCACTGCGTGTTTCAAAAGCACAGCTTGGCTCCGTCTTGAAAAGAATTGCATGTCAATTATTTTCAAGACGGAGCCGAGTTGCGCTTTTGAAACACTGTGTCGCTCAAATCTGCATTTTTCAGCCAGAAAACAATGATGAAAAGAGTTCATTTAATTCATGACCTGCCCACCTAAGGCTAGCCTCGCCCACCTTATAACTGATTAACATGTGAATAACTGTCATGTGAATAACTGGTGGGGCTAGCTTTGGGAGGGGGGGCTAACACCTGCTGATGAATAAGCTGGACTCTTTTCTGGCTGAAAACTGCCAGATTTGAGCATTAAATACTACAGCATCTTACATAATAAGGGACACAGCGCTGGAAACAGCAAGTCTTTCACTAGCTTGTGATGTCCTCAGGAAGGGTGGCATAATCTATGTAACAGGTTCTCTTTAATACATGTATTTTCTAAAGCCATAACTTTTTTTTTTTCTGTATTTGGAGATTTGTATTGGATTGTTAATTGCAGGACGTTTTGACATTTTGTGTTTGTGTGACTTTTGTATTACTTTTTATTTCATTTTATGTGCAGTGGGATGAACAAATATCTCAATTCGCCATTATGTTTTTATTTTATGTTCACCCTTTAGGTTAAATAATGTGACAGGTTTTTAAGAGAGGTCATTACGCATGCAGCGATACCAAATACGTGCACTTTTTTTCTTTTTGATCTTTTTTGGGGTGATTGGCATTTGTCATGTGAGAAGGTAGCATATGTGTATTTTTTATTTATTTATTTTTGCCGTGCTTTTTACATTTATATTTTACTTGTTTCCACATTATGAAGAGTGGTTACTGGAGGTATTTGATGTCCTGGTGACATGTACATTAAAGTGAATTAAAAAAAAAATTGGGGGCTTTCAACCAAAATGAAAAAGATGTAGATTTTCTGCAGCATCAAATAGTGTGGCTTTTATGTATATGTAATACTATTTACTTTGTAAACGTTTTTAAAAAATGTGTAGTTGTACATTTTTGCTGCAGGTTTGTAACATTTCCACAGAAATGGCTGTTTTAGCCATTTGTGAAGGCACAGGAACAGTTCTAGTTGAACATAATTTCAAGAGGACCGGTGTGCTGCATAGGAATTGCAATAGTACCGCAGTGGAAAAATCAGCATTAAAAAGACTAGAAGCATGTTTTCAACGGTGGAAACAGTGGAAAATTAATCTTCTAAACTAGAAATTTTGTAATGGAGCACAATTTCTTAACTTGGTTTTTCTAGCCAGAAATCTGAATTCCAGTTATGCCATCTCAATTTCTGGTAATGACCTACACATATATAATCCCTCTTTTCAGGAAAAAAGCTGATTAGTATCTGTATACCTTTAGTATAATTTGTTAACAGCATACGCTTTTTCACCTGAAGGAATTCAAGTAAAAAATACTACTACTTCATCACTCAATACAGCATTCCTTTCCTTCAGCTTCCTTGTATTAATATACAAGGAAGCTGAAGGAAAGGAATGCTGTATTGAGTGGTGAAGTAGTAGTATTTTTTCTTTGGTTCTATGCACTATTATGGTGCTCTACACCTTTTGGCAGTTGTGCAGAAGATCTTATATTGTCTACATTATTATCCGTTTCACAACAGCTGGAAAGCCACAGGTTTAAAATCCCAAACTATATACATCTTACATGGACTGTACAGTGTCTATGAAGTCTATCTGCACTTTTCTTATAGTTAAACATTGTAAAAATAGAGTGAAACGCTTTCTGTAGCCTAATTAAAAGTTAATTTCTACTTATTTACTGCCACATTGTTTATATGAAACCTTTAAAATTCCGTTAGACTTCCAGGGGCGGGGCGATGAGAGCGGCCGCATCTTATCGGAGCTCCTGAACAACTTGTGCTTTACCGGGGGACATTCGCCAACTTCACGCCATCTGGTCTACTTCTTCATCCTAGTGGCCATCGTTTGGAGCCCATCAGTTTGCCCCAGAGGTCTGTAGCAGCCGAAGTAGCTGCGAACCCGCCCGCGGTGGATGGCTCGCTGCTTCCCAAGACGCACAAGAGATCCTACTTGGTGCGCAGACGGTTTCTCTGGCTGGGTGTCGGATCGTGATGGGGAGAGTGGGGAGCCGCGAAGAGCCTGGCTTACTGCCTTCCAGCCGCAGCACCGCGACTGCCATCTTGCCCTCTCCTGGAGACCAGGCTCTGCAGCACCGGAGTGGTGGACCGCTTCATACAATCCACGGGGCAGCGGTGACGCCTTCCTGGCATCGCAGGGGGACAATCTGCTGCTTGATGGCAAATTCCTGACTGACCTGCGGGGGAGACCAGACCCGCCGCTCTGAGACTGCTCACGCGGTTTTCCCACCACGCCGCCACGACTGCCATCTTGCTTTCCACTGGAGGGTTGGCTCCCAGGCCCCAGAGAGATGTGCTGCTCCCGACAACCCACAGCACAGCAGTGATACCTTTCTTGCACTGCGAAAAGGCGATCCGCCAGCTGTTTACCGCAACCCTGACTGGACAGCGGGAGTGATCGGAGTCGGAGCCCCTGGACTGACCACGAGGTATTCCCGCCAAAACATAGCTGCAGCCATCTTTTTTTTTTTTTTTTTTTAAACACATTTTATTAGATTTTTAACAGTTTTATACAGAACTTCAATAAAGGAAAAATTTAACATTAGTCAAAGTCAATGTTGTAAAACAAAAAGGAAAATACAGTGTCTAGTAAGGACAAACATAGAGGTGCATATACTCTATTATTTTCAGTTTAAATAGATCCACATTTCTATACATTAAGAGACAAAAGGGTAAGAACATTGTTAGGTACGTCTATAGCTCCGAACCGGAAAATCCATTTAGAACCACAATGTAGTTGTGAGCGGGAGCAAGAACACATATAAAAAAGAACAAAACACTTAATAACCTAGCGAAGAGAAAAGAACAAAAAGTCCGAGTGGGTTCAATAAAAAGAGAAATTGGGGCAATCTCGCATTGATAAAGGGGAGTAAAATAATCAAATCAATCAATCACATTGAAAAATCCATCTTGTAAAGGGAGAGAGAGGGGATAAATAATGTGTGGCATCAGGAGACAAAAGAATAAGAGGGATGGGGGGACCTTAATGTTGCTCAAGTGCTCCTAAGGTGCCTAGCAGGCCCTCCTTTGCCTACCACCCCGTATAGCGAAAGCTAGCAATTAAATGAGTTATCTCCTCAGCGGAAAAATGTGAGAGAATGAACAGTTTCCACTTTTTAAAAAATTTTTCTGTGCGCATCTCTTTATGACGCTCTGCCTCCAATTTGTCTGCTATCAAGTATTGTTTCAGACTCTCCACCAACAAAGAGAGGGGGGGAGTTTGTGGTTTTAGCCAATAGAGTAGAAGGCATCTTTTTGCAATTAAGGTCGCTATGTGCGCAATGCTAGGGATGTATTTTGCGGTTTGAGGGAAAGGCCCACAGGGCTCCGTTTCATCCGGGGGTTTAACATAGTGGAAGATTAAAAAGTCAAAATTTTTGGTCAGTTTAACATGCCAATGTAGGTGTACATATTCAATGAACTGATCCCAAAATTGTTGCACATCGGGACACTGCCATATACCATGCCACATGGTTGCAGCAGGTGCCTGGCATTTAGGGCAGAATTGACGCCTATCCGGAATATTACGTGATGGAGGGATATTAAAACCATAGTAAGTATTATGGATTATTTTGAAGTGGGTCTCTCTCCAATTCTCATTAATCACTTCCTTGCGGATTCTGTGGAGACCAGTTAGAATTTTATCTGGAAGATCGGGGTCCCCCAACAGGCGGCCCCACCTTGCAAAAGGCGAATGACCCTTTCTACCCCACTCCCAGTCTCTCAGTATGCTATATATGCAAGAGAGGGTGAAGGAGTTATGGCATCTCAGGATGGAGCCGAACCTGTTAGGGACGCATATTTTAGAGAGGTCCTTAAGCTTGGATTTACAAAAGGAAAGGATTTGCATTGCATTGCAGGGAACACATGGGCAGAAGGAAGCGAGTATTTAACTCTTATTTCAGATGGAGACAACCATCTTCTATCTTCCAAATGCATCCAATTTTCACTCCCCTTTCCCTCCATAGCCTGAACATAGGATTAGACTGCCCCTGGGGGAATTCTGGCAGGTCCCACAGGGGAGGTCTTTTTGACATCTGAAAAAGGGTAACTGCAATAATTTACGGATGTGCCTCCAAGGTGGCGATAGTGTCCTTGAGAAGAAGGGAGTTCCTTATCTCACTAGGGATCATCGAGAGCTTAGTGTGTAGGAGAGCATGAGGACTCCATGGATGCATCAGCTCCGTTTCTAAATCAAAATTGGAATATCTACTCGTCTCTCCCAGCCAGTCCATGACATGTCTGGTAAGTCACGCCAGGTTATAGAAACGCACAATAGGAAGATTTAGCCCACCTGAACTCACTGGAAGCATCAATTTGCTAAGTGCAATTCGGGGTCTCCTACCCGCCCAGATGAAGCGAGAAAAGGAGGATTGGAGTTTATTTATATCTGAGTTTCGCAGTAACAAGGGGAGGGTCTGGAGGGGGTAAAGAAGCTTTGGAAAACAGATCATTTTAATTGTATGACATCTACCCGCAAGAGAGAGAGGAAGGCTTTGCCATTTGTGAAGTTCCTCAGAAATTCTTTATCAATGGGGGGAAATGTAAATTATATACAGAACTGGGAGTCCTGCCGTAACTCTCATAACTTCCCACATCACGTATCTCGGTATTAAGATTAATACCGAGATACGTGATGTGGGAAGTTACGAGAGTAATACCTAATCCCAAATCCCGCCAAACGGACTGAGGGAGAGGGGAGCGGACCTCCAAAAGTTCGCTCTTGGAGGAGTTGATTTTGTAGCCCGAATATCTTCCAAAATCCTCAAGGAAAGTGAAGATCCTTGGGAGATGTTTGATCGGATCAGAGACAGAAAGTAAGAGGTCATCTGCAAATAGGGCTATCTTGACCTGACCTCGACCTACGTTAATACCCGCAAAGAGGTCAGAGTCTTCCAAATATCGGGCTAATGGTTCTAAGGCAATGTCGAATAATAACACCTGGCGGGTGCCTTTGTGGAGGGAAAAACGCTACGAGAGGAACCCCGGGGTGTGGACTTGAGCAGTCGGGTCGGTATAAATAGCAGAGAGAAGGTTCCTAAAGTTGCCCCTGAACCCCATATAGTCTAGGACATTCCATAACCATTCCCACCGGACATTGTCGAAAGCTTTTTCGGCATCAATAGCAATCATGACAGGATGCCCGGTGGGGGGACGAAGGCCTTTCACACCTTCCAGCACCGCCAGAACCTTCCTAAGGTTACCAACCACTGCCCGGCCTTTGACAAATGCTTTTGAGCGGGACCAACAAGTAAGGGTAGAAAATTCGCTAGCCTATCGGCCATGATTTTCGAAAGAAGTTTCTGGTCGGTGTCTATTAAAGAGATCGGGCGGTAGGAGGAAGGAAGGAGGGGGTCCCTACCCTTTTTTGGGATAACTTTTATGTAGGCATTTTTTGATTCCGGTCATATAGTGTCTTCCCTAATTATATAGTTAAAATACTCGGTTAATAGAGGAGTCAGAGGTTTTTCCAGGATTTTATAAATCTCACTAGAGAACCCGTCAGGGCCCGGAGTTTTCCCTGAGGTCAGGTGACGGATAGCTGACTGAACCTCCTGGGTGGTAACTTCGCCATTTAAAGCCTTTAATTGTTCAGATGACAAAGTAGGGAGGGATATGGAATCTAGACGTTTGTCGCCGCTTTCCGTAACGGCAGGATCGGGGATTCCATAAGGGGAATATAGCTTTTCATAAAATGATTTGAGAGATTAATTTATTCTACTCGGCTCGGAAGTGATCTGACCTCCAGGAGTACGAATGGAGGTAATGTGTAAGGGGTTGTGTCCTCCCCGGAATAGCCTCGACAGGACCTTCCCTGCCTTGTTCCCGTGCCTGAACAAGGTAGATTTCAAATGGGATCTCTGAACTTCCTCAGAGTAGAACCCAACCAAAGGTCGAAGATCCTTTTTGCGTCCTCCCAGTCCCTCACAGCCTCCTCTGTGCCGCCCGAGAGAAACTTAGTATAGGCCTCCCTCACTGATTCTGTTGCCTTTTTGTACTCGTCATTTAGCTTACATCTGTAGGAGGAGGTATGAGCTATTATACGACCCCTAAGAACTGATTTGGCGGTCGCCCAAAAGAGAGATGCGTCCGACGAATGCTGTGCATTGGAGGATGCAAATTCTAGCCACCATCCACGCAGCAATTCAGCGAATGTCTTGGTCTTAGCCATGTAAGGCGGGAACCGCCAAATAAAATCGGACCCTTTTGGGAAAACATCTGCTATCTCTACAACCACCGGGGAATGATCAGAAATAAGCATATCCAAAATTTCAGAGGACACCAGTCTCCTCTGTAAATCCTGAGACAAAAGGACATGACAGTTGCAAAGGTGAAAAAAAGGAGAAATCTCTACTCTCAGGGTGAAGGTCTCTCCATCCATCCCTCGTCCCTGTGGAGTTAAGAAAATGGTTAAGGACATTGGTATTGGGCCTAGTTGAAGTGGAAGCAGGTAGGTTAAGAGTACATAGTTACATAGTTAGTACGGTTGAAAGAAGACACGTGTCCATCAAGTTCAACCAAGGGTGGGGAAAATGTGGGTTATGGGAGAGAGACAAGGACATTATGCCCAGCCTCACCACTGGTTAATTACCTTGAAACTCACAAGGCAAGAACCAATCTGCTCCAGTGGAGACCGTATCTCTGACCCCAGAGCCTCCACCAGCCAGATCCAGAATTTTACATGGCTACATACGCATTAATATTCTTTAGTTCCAGGTAGTTATCTAAGCCTTTCTTGAAACTCTCTACAGTTCCTGCTGTGACCAGCTCCTCAGGCAGGCTATTCCACAGATTCACAGTTCTTACAGGGAAGAACGCTCTGCTCCTCTGGAGATTGAATCCTTTTTTCTCTAGTCAAAGGGAATGTCCCCTTGTCTTTTGAGGGGGCTTCACTTGAAATAATTTTTCCCCATACTTTTTGTAGGGACCATTAATATATTTATATAAATTAATCATGTCCCCCCGAAGCCGTCTTTTCTCAAGACTAAATAAGTTCAATTCTACTAACCTCTCCTCATAACTAAGATGCTCCATTCCCATTATAAGTTTAGTTGCTCGTCTTTGTACTCTCTCTAGCTCCATTACATCTCTTCTATAAACTGGGGCCCAGAACTGAACAGCATATTCTAAGTGAGGACGCACCAATGCTGTGTATAGCGGTAGAACTCCTTTTCCTATCTAAGACCTCATCCAGAGCCACATTCATATCTCCCCCAATGATTATGGAGGAGGCGGCATTTTTTAGGACTATATCAGCCATTTCCAGACAAAATGGTTTACTCTGCGAGTTGGGACCATAAATGTTAAATAAGCTGACGAGGCTACCATTATGATTGATTTTTAGGTGAGACCATCTGCCGTTCTGGTCAGAGGTATGGGAAACTATCTGCAGAGGAAAATTCTTGGGTACTAGAGTGACTACACCTGCTTTCCCCTCCTTTGCAGGTGAACCAAAAACCTGTCCAACCCATAATTTGCGCAACCGGAAGAAAGCTTCGCCTTTCAGATGGGTCTCCTGCAGGAAGACTACATCTGGGCGGGTCTTCCTCAGGTGTTGCAAAACACTAATCCGCTTGTTTTGGGAGCAGAGCCCTTTGATATTCCACGTAAACACTCTCATTTGGAAAGAGTGGGAAGGGGGAATGAGCCTGAGCACGTAAGTGGTTACAATGAAGTAAGACAAAAAAAGACGTCAGTGCGAGGTGCTAGAGTAGAGACAGAATTCTACATCAATCAAACTGCAAATGACATGTACCCAATTGATACACGTTTCAATAAACTAAACATATAACGTAGAACAGAATACGCGGAGAGACGGGGACTTAGCCACTCAGACTCTCCCACCGCTTGATAGGACTTCACTTTTTTCTGGCACGAGGAAGGCACCTCGAGGAAGGGTCTACAGAAATGGTAGAAAAAAACTTAAAAATGGAATCAAGGCCTCCGCCAGTCTCCCTGCCAGAAAGAAGAAGAAGACTTTTATCGTTCTTTCCGCTTGGCTTCCCTTCAATAAAACATGTAAACATTTAAGTCTCTAAATTAATCCAAACGGGGATAATGTAGCAGCTGGGCTAAGCAATTGACAGCAGAAAAAGAAAAAGGAGAAAAATCACCCGCCTATCCCATCATTCGTAGAGTCCTGAGCAGTTATGTGCAATAGGTTACTATAAGAACCCTAACCAATTCGCACAAAGCATCCCAATCGGGTTTACTCACGACCCCAAGAACGTCAGGAAGTCCACAAGGTATCCACTGCATCAGCTCAGGTCGGGGAGCGCTGAAGGGTCTCAGGAAGAAGACGAGGATTCGGAGATTTCTGACCCCAGGAAGGAGAGAGTCGGGGCGAAGAGGGAGAGACATACAGTCTGTCTCCACTGTTAGGAGGCGGTTGGGACGGAGAGGCTCTGGAGTCCAGAAGGAAGCGGAGTGAAGAATCTCGGGGCAACGTCCGGTAGCAGCACTTTAAGGGTGGCTGGGTACATGAGCTGAAAACGGATCTTCTTAGAAAATAAGAGAGAGCAGATTTTACTGAAGGCGCGGCGGCGTCTGGAAACTTCCATTGAAAAATCTTCAAAGATCAGAATTTTCTGATTCAGGAGAAGTGGAGGGGACTTTTGTTTGCGATAGGCTTTGAGGATGTCTAGCTTGTCATTATAGTCGAGATACTTGATAATGACCGTGCGCGGCCTTCTCTTAAGCTGATCTCTCACCCCAGTGTTAGAGGAGGGTTCAGGGCCGATCCGATGAGCCCTCTCAACCCTGCAATTGCGGGTAATACCCAATACTTGCGGAAGGGCCGATTGACAAAGATCTTGCAGGTCAGCTTGCTTTATCTGTTCAGAGAGGCCAACAATTCTCAGGTTGCTCCGTCGTGAGCGATTTTCTAAGTCCTCGATGTGGTCATAAAGGGTATTTTGCATCTTTCCACAGGAGGAAAGCTTGCGGAGTAGAATGTCATTCTCTGATTCTAATCGCACTATTTTGTGTTCCAAAGCCTCCAATTTCGTGTCATGTGCTTGTAAGTCATTCTGCAGCTTGCTAAGGGAGGCTTGCAGAGATGCTTCTATAGCTGCCTGAAGCTCAGGGGCGATGTGCCTGGCCACTTCCAGGGCTATTTGCTTATAATCCAGAGAGGAGGAGGATGCAGAACCCTCTGAGGAAGAGAAGGAAGCCCCTGGCATGGTGGTGGCAGTGTCAGCTTCCTGATCATTAGTGCCGCGCTCCTCTGCAGGTGCTGTGCGGCGGGCCGCCATTTTAGGTTTGCCGCGTGTTGCGCGGGCAGGCAGGAGGGATGCGTATCTCTGGGTGCTGCGGAGGACGTACCTGTCCATCCACTTGTCGTCTGCACAGGGAGGGTGCAGGGATTGAGCAGCGGGAGTCGTTCTGTGCCGCCGGGCGGCTGTTGTGCGGGCTGAAGCAGGAGACCGGCGGGGAGCTCCGAACGCTCACCTCCTCATGTCAGCACCGGAAACGGAAGTCCTCTGCAGCCATCTTGCCTCCTCGAGGAGAGCTGGCTCCTGAACCCTGCGGTGAAGAGCGACCTGCCATAGCCCACGCGAATACAGAGGCACCTGTCTAACACTGCAGAAAGACTCTATCTGTGGAAAGCCTGACCGGATACCAAAGACGACGTGACTTACAGCCTGGGAGGTTGAACACGCGGTAAGCCCATCAGGACAGCAAACTCGCTATTTGCCCCTGCTCATGGAGCTGACCCTGGTGCCTGAGGCGCCAACAGGAAAGGGAGACACTGCTCGCTGTTGAGGACACCTTTCGCCCAACACCCGGGTGCTCGTTCACACACGAACCAACACCTGGCAAAGGTCTGTGGTGTTAGGGGTCTGCTCCTTCGAAACACCACGGATTCCAGCAGCTTCCAATCCGCTTCTCATCGGAAGCCCAACACATCGGAGTCTCAGATAAAAAGGGTCCATATGAGCCGAGACAGGTGAGGTACATTATTAAAACATCTGCAGTGGTGCAACGCAGATCCTGAGACGGCCCTTCTACAATTACCGGGGGTCTTTATCTCTTACATGGGTGGTGGGAACTGAGACACTCTTACTTATCGATACTCCCGAGAGAGTGAGTGGGTGCTCTTCACTCTTCTTTTGGACAAACACCTGCATCACAAGATAAGGGGAAAACCACCACATAGGCATCACAACTGCAATTTCCTTGATCCCCTTCGACTGAAAGACACTGGAATCTTTCTGATAACCGCTACCCACGGTTGGGAACGGTTTTTATCACCCTCTACAACGTTCTATTTCCAGGATCATCACACGTAGA
The DNA here is from genome assembly GCA_025379985.1 of Phyllomedusa bahiana. Classification (NCBI taxonomy): domain Eukaryota; kingdom Metazoa; phylum Chordata; class Amphibia; order Anura; family Hylidae; genus Phyllomedusa; species Phyllomedusa bahiana. The sequence continues at coordinate 20,499 of JAODAL010033954.1, read as the reverse complement.
AGCAAACTTGCGTGCTTTTACTAGGTTTTGTATTTTGACTGGTCCCCCTTTTGACCTATGAGACTATACCTGAGGGGCGAAATCCTAATACCAATCTTCCAGTAGTGTGTATCACTGAGTCTTGCTCTGTGGAAGTGAGACTACTGACTCGCGTCAAGGAGGGCAAATAGTTGTGCCCACCAAGTCACCACCGTGCCAGCTCACAGTGGGCTACACTGTCACCTGACATGCTTGTGAACGGAACGCGACACTCTGTTCCAAATGTTGGACTGTTTTAGACTTATTAGAACGTGCTATTTTGTTGAACTAGTGCTCCTAACTGTGCTCTTGTTTCACTACATTCTGTATTATACCTGTGCCTGATCGACTAGCACACATACACTATTCTGTCTGGGAAGGCCACAAGAGGGCAGTGAAGGCCCACACGTCCACATACAGACAAACTGATACAGGTGCCAGTCTCCTTCTGTGCACTTCCTACAGAGGACACAAGAGGGCAGCAACATTCTATCTTCCAATCTCAGACACTTAGAACCCCAAATAAAACAGAAAGGTCTCTTGCCTACCACTGTACTCAACAGAAACTGAGCGTTCTTGCTAAACACTGAATCAACACTTAGTACAGACGGCACACAACATATAGATACCACTGCTTTCAGCAATCGCCAACCCACACCAATCCCAACAGACGTCCGTTACAGAATCCTCATACTCACCTCTCGTCTTCTTATTGCGGCACTGCACCATAAATCACACAACTACCACAAGTGTCTTATTTGATTTTCTCCTACTCAACACTGTTGTATCTTGGACTCGTACCTGTTACATAATAATTGCGATGTAATTGCATTGTGTACGACCCCAGGGCAGCCCGGAAAATTGAAAAAGGACCTCCAGCTGTGATAGGATAGTTTTGCAGCACCTGTTATATTGTTACACATATGTAAAAGAGAAACATGGACCGCACATCCTTGCTATATGTTGATCTAATGCTTCTCAGCATAATTTTTTACAAAAATGAACAGGTGGTTCTTAGTATACTTTTTGATCAAACCGTATTTGCCCACTTGCCACTTCATGGCGACCTCTTTAAAGTGGGTCCCTACACTAATGGGGGCTCTGGGCTGCACCACCCCACCAGCACAGCGTCACAGCAGCAAGGGCCGCCACACAGCACCACCACCAAAAAAGGAAAGGTAGACACTGCTCACCTCTCCTGGGCTCCCTGCAAGTAGACTGAAAAAAATAGGGCATTTACCCTTATACAGATTATTGCTAATTAAAAACACCTTGGCTAAATGGGGACGAGTGCTCCTCCAAGTGAAAAAGCAAAGACATATTGTAAAACATATGTAAAAGAGAAACATGGACCGCACATCCTTCCTATACGTTGATCTAATGCTTCTCAGCATAATTTTTTACAAAAATGAACAGGAGTGTATTTGCCCACTTGCCACCTCACAGCGTAGGGACCTCTTTAAAGTGGGTCCCTACGCTAATGGGGGCAACACTGCATGGTGGCCACCGCCGCAGCAAAAAACACACAGATGAGGGGCACAGCCCAGTGGCCCAACAGCACCACTGCTGCCAGACCTAGCCCCCCAGATCTGGGCTGCAACACCCCACCAGCACAGCGTCACAGCAGACAGCAGCAATGGCCGTGAGGATGTGCGGTCCAAAAATCTCTTCCCTCCAAGTATAACTTATAAAGTCTTTTCTTTTTTATTTGGTTCAGCACTCCTCCCCATTTGACCGAAGTGTTTTTAATTAGCAGGAATCTGTATAGGGGTTAATGCCCTGCTCCTTTCAGTCTGCTTGCAGGGAGCTCTGGAGAGGTAAACTGTGTCAACCTTTCCTTTTTTTGGTGTTGGTGCTGTGTGGCGGCCATTGCTGCTGTGGTGCTATGCTTGTGGGGTGGTGCAGCCCAGAGCCGGGGGGCTAGGCCTGGCAGCAGTGGTGCTGCGGACCACTGGGTTGTGCCCCTTGCTTGTGTGGTTATTGCTGCGGCGGTGGCCGCCATGCAGTGCTATATCTATTAGTGTAGGGACCCACTTTAAAGAGGTCGCCGTGAAGTGGCAAGTGGGCCTATACGTTTTGATCAAGGAGTATACGAAGAACCTCCTGTTCATTTTTGTAAAGTTTTGCTGAGAAGCATTAGATCAACGTATGTTGTGAGGATGTGCGGTCCAAAAATCTCTCTCCCCTCCTAGTACCTGTTATATTGTTGAATAGAATAGTTCCGCACACAGTCCAAACATCCCTCCCATCTGGTGGAGGATACGTCGCTACTGGATTAAACGGAGCATGGACAGATTTGTACAGAAACACTCAATCCAAAGGGTTACCCGCTCTTCTTCCACAACAACACAACCGAAATCTCAACAAGTGACACCGCTTCCCGCGAAGAACAACAAACAACCACTGAAGATCCGCTTGACGCAACAACTGACCATGCACAAGCCGACAACCTCACATCCTCATGCCACAGAAAGTGATGCCGATTCACCGGGCTCGGAAACTACAGGTCTCGCTGGTACCCCAACACCAGCGATGTCCCTAGCTCAAGAGGTGTCCAACGTGCTCCTACCAGTCTTCGATCGGCGCTTGGATCTGATTCAGGCATCCATCAATGCTGCTTTATCTCAGATTATGACCAATTCACAAAAAATAGAAGACCTTGAATTTAGCAGGAGCACTGGAATTGGAGCTACGGAGAGATCCCTTCCTGGTGGAGAGGGTACACAGAATGGGCACACGCAGGGAGCCAGGCCTATGCCAGTTATCGCCCGCTTCCACAATTGGACGGCGAAAGAGCAGGTCTTGAAAGCATACAAACAAAACGGGAGCTTATAATAAAATGGGATAAGATTTTAATATTCCAGGACTTCTCCACTCAGGTTTCCCTAAAACGCAAGGCATTCCACCAGGTATGCAAATTTTTGCATGAGAACAATATTCGCTTCCAATTGTTATACCCGGCAAAATTGCGGATACACGATAACGGTCGAATAGTCACCTATGACTCGGTCAAAGAAGCAAACAGACGATTTTTGCGGGATAACCCTGCCCCGGATTAGGCCCACTGAAGATGGGAATACTTTGGGTACCTAGTGCTATATATAGATTCAGGTGCTGAACTATCTTCTCCTCTTACAGACCTCTAATGCTGCCACTGCCACAGCGGAGTCCGCAAAACTGGTAGAAATAAGGTTAACTTTTGGGCTGCCGGGGATGCCTTAAGTTCAGTTTCTTTATTACTATGTTTATTCTGTTTAAATTTCACGCACATTTTGTACTGTTGTTTAGTACGCATGTTTTTTTTAAAGTATTGACCATCTTGGGAAGCTCCAACGGGATGGCTGTGGCACGTCGTCTTCCTCCGTCTCACCGGGATGATGGGGGCGCTTACTGGGGTGCCCTAAGTCATCTCCCTCATGGATATGATTCATCACGGATTCTGCCCTTCCGGGATTCAGGATGAGTACCAATACTAACAATCAGGGGAACCCTGCGCTTCAGAACTTAATATCATCTCCTGGAACGTAGCTGGTCTGAACACCCCAGAAAAAAGGAGGAAAATCCTCTGTCATCTAAAACAAATGAAACCAGACATTATCTGTGTACAGGAAACTCATTGGTAAACAGACAACTACATGCCCTTTAGGCACAACTGGCTGGATCCACCTATCGTAGCTACCTACACGACTAAAGCTAGAGGGGTCGCAATTTACTTTCGGACCGGTATAATGCAGGAGATACTAGACCAACATGCCTATAAGGAAGGGAGATTTGTCTACCTTAGACTAATTATCGCAAATAAGGCATACACCATCCTTAATCTCTACGTGCCCAATGCCCCAAATGACTCTTTTTTCAGAGATCTTATAAATTTCCTACTTCAAAGAAACCATGAAAACCTAATAGTCATCGGGGATTTTAACTCAACTCTAAACCCATCACTTGACAGATCAGGTGACACACATGGAGGAGAATCACCTAATCGCTCACTCATGGACTTTATACATAGTTTAGAACTTTATGATCATTGGCGAGCAACTAATTCGGGGGACAAGTCATACACATTTTACTTCAAAGTACACAACACATTTTCAAGAATAGACTTCTTACTTATCTCCATATACCTTCACTCACAGGTACTCAACGCAGACATAATGCCAATAGTCATCTTGGACCATGCCCCTGTGCAGGTGGTTCTGGGTGTAGCCTTCCCTATTAAGCAACCTAAATTTCCGAGTCACTTATATGACTCAGACGAATTTAAAGACTTTTTAATGGTTAATTGGCAACAATTTCTAAAAGATAATAAACAACATGAAGATGACACCCCTTTATTATGGATGACTGCAAAAGTGGTCATAAGAGGGATGCTATGTGGGGAGGAAACGGAAATCAGCCACTGCTACACTTAAAAGTCTATATTCCAACCTTAGGATAGCACAAAATGAACATAAAACGTAAAGTAAATAGTCTCAAAAGAAAAATTTGCAGAAACCCAAAAGCTATTTCACGCTTTTGTACAGGGCCACGCGGTGTGGCACACCAGAGCTGTCCAGAACCATTTCTACAGGTGGGATAATAGACCTGGGAAACTGTTAGCAAGTATGACTAAACCGTGGAAGTCCAGACCTCCCATCTCGGCAATTAAATGTCCACTGATAGGAAACATTCTTAGAGATCCTAACAAAATTGAAGACACATTTACAGACTACTTTGAGTCCCTGTACCGTGCTTTGCCACATGATGATTGCAGAGTATCGTCTTTCTTGGGTGGGTCCCAGGTTTGGGTATCAGGATCTTTGAGGAATCAAAAAAAGGAGTCTACTACCTTGGAGTTTAGATATATCTCATTGTAGACTTATGCTAAATATGGCGCCACGCTGGGCTTTAGAATCTTATAAAATTCGGCGGAGTAGCCATCTGGGCCAGGCATTTTGCCATTCGCCGATGATGTTATCACCTCACACAACTCTTCTTCAGAGATTGGTGATTCCAGCAAGAGGTGGGCCTCCTCTGACAAGCTGGGCATGCGGACACCCATGGGTTCCAGGGAATCTTGAAGGATGGTCGGGAGCTAAAACTTTCGGCTTACGCAGATGATCTGCTGTTAATGATCACGAACCCTAAACAGACTTTTGCGGCCGTCCTGAGAGAGATTCAGGAAGTGGTTGAACTATCTGGCTATACAATAAACGTCGATAAAAGTGAGGGACTCCTCCTAAAGGGTCCGACACATCCCCTGTGGTGCTCAACCCACCAAATCCAGTGGTGTACAATGTATCTTAAATATTTGGGTCTCCTCCTCCCACGCAATTTAATACAAATTTATGCCAATAGGTGCGTTGATGCACTACACCTTACTTTAAAATCGTGGGAAACTTTTCCTCTATTTTTTATTGGCAGAACCCATCTCTTAAAAATGATTAAAATTCTGAGGCTACTTTACTTATTCCATATGCTCCCTATATATATCTCAAATCACGGAGGAAAAACTGATTAACGCAACATACCGTAAATTTATTTGGGGAGGGAAAAGAGCGCGTATTTCACTACACATCCTGCAACAACACAAATATAATGGTGGGCTGGGATTCCCAAATATTAAATATTATAATCTAGCGGCACTAAGCCCTTACATTGCAGACTGGTCTCTGCAAACAGAGGTATTTGCTCTCCACACACTGGACCACCTATTTCTACCTAATATCTTGCTTATCAACTTCCTACATTTACCTTATGAACGAATTCCGGAGTCGGTGTGTCACAATCCGCTTCTTATGCCAATTTGGCGAGCATGGTGGAAGACTAGACAACTAAAGGGACTTTCCCCGAGTCACTCAAAGTTTCCAAGGCGGCTCACCACATGGGACATTTAAAAAGTTACATGGGCTGGGCATGCGGACTATTGGCCAACTACTCAATCCCATGACCCACAAACCTTACTCCTTTGTAGAACTGCGTGCAGCCTTCCCTGCCATAGATTTCCCTTTCTTTAATTATTTGCAAGCGCGTAGCTATGTAATTGAAGTCACGAAAGACTTATCAACAGCGGGCTGGGATCCAGAGTTCACAAAGACAATCCTGCAAACCCCCTCTCGTCATGCACATTTGTCTGTTTTATACAAATTTCTCTGGGATCCGATTGACTATAATAACACACAGTCACAACTAAAGAGATGGCAAGTCCAGGACCATAATCTAAGCCCAGAAATTATCCTATCAGCATTAACCGAATCTTACAAGTTTCTCCCCGCAGCAAGATACACTGAAATGTCCTTGAAACTTATACACAATGCTTACCTGGTTGTGCAGAAATTTCTCAAGTTCTACTCGGGTCTTGACTATCTGCTGAGGAAGGCTCGAGGTATTAGCTCACACTTCCGGCATTCGCACCTTGCTTCAGCATGACTGGCAGCGTTACAGCATCATGTGGGCCTCCCCGCCAACTGTGTCATTATTGACGTGGCAACACATTGGAATTCCACATGCTCCAGCGATTGTGGCAGCAGCGTAATGCCATTATTCAGTATGAAGTGTTGCATGGCCTCAAGAGCAGTAGTGCAGACCTCCGGGTGTTGAGTCAAAGAGAGTGGAGGCAGGTGAAGGATCTCTGCAATATCCTTGACAGTTTTGAAGACGCAACCAAAATGGTCAGTCAGGACAATGGCGTTGTCAGCATGACCATTGTGGTCATTGTCATTTTTACTGGAACAAGCATTAGACTCTCTGAGGCAGCAGTGATGGAGGAGGATGAGGCGGACACAGAGCCTTACTCACCGGAGGATGTAGAAGCCCCGACTGTTTCCCAATTGTATCGGTCTTCTGTAGTTTGGTTCGAGGTCCAGGGCGGGTGCAGGATGGCAGTTCAGCTCACAGAGTAGAGGGCATGATGCTAGCCAGGCCTCTGGTGACGGTCAGGATGAGGAAGTGGAGGAGGAGGATGAGGCAGGGGTGCACACCACCGGTACCGATTACCCTTCGGTTTTAAGAGGTTGGCACAGATTTTAGGAGGAGGAGGAAGATCTGGTTAGTGCCCCTCGACCACAAGGCTTGGGAGATCCTGGCAGCATCTCACACATGAGTGCTTGGATGCTACATGAAACATGACCCACGCATCAAGGCAATCAAAATGAACAGCGATTACTGGGTGGCCACGCTTCTTTATCCACATTACAAATCAAAAGTGAGCACTTTGATTCCACCCACACATATTGACAGTACAGTAGAATGCAGGAATTTGAGACACTGCTCATTGAGCAACTCGAGACATCTGTTGCGTCTTCTTCACATTCTAATGTCACAGTGGAACAACCTCAGTGGAACAACGTGGTTTTTACCACCTCACCAACGCCTGCAGGGCAGGGCAGGGCAGTATTCGGACATACCGAGACCGCCTTAAGAGCATGGTCCATGCCTCCCTGCGGCTCAACACCAATGTTTTTGGACTTTATCTGGACTCATTCAACTTCTGGGTGTCCAAAATGGATGAGTGGCCTGAGCTTGCTCGACATGCCATACAAATTTTAGCCTGCCCGGCAGCCAGCATTATCTCGCAATGCACCTTCAGCACAGCTGGCTGGGCGATAACTGACAAACGTATCCGTCTTTTCCCCGAGAATGTGGATCTTCTGACATTTATCAAAATGAATCAAGCGTGGATCTCTGAAGATTTTGTTGCCGATGTCACCAACTTGTGGCACTGTAGCACGTCTTCTTCACAATGTGAAATACACATTCCATCAGTCATCTATTAACATCAGTCATCAATCAGTCTGCAGTAATCATCTATTAACTGTTTCAGACACCATACACCCAAATCAAATGGGGCCCCAACCCATTACTACTTCCTATTTTTTTAACATATTTGTAGGCCCCTTTTCAAATAGGGCCTGTGACAGGAGTACTGCCCATACTGCCCTGTTTGCAACCCTGGCGGTAGCAGCTTATGGGGCCCTGCATCCTGAAGGTTCCCAAAAGCCCCTTTGACACATAAGAAGACACTGGTATTGGAAATGGCAAATGGTAACTGGCAGGGATGCCAATAAGGCAGTACGGGCAGAACTCCTGTCAGGAGCCCTAATCAAAAAGGGGCCCAGTGATATGTTAAAAAATAGGAACTAGTAATAGGTGGGGATCCCATTTGATTTAGCTGCATGGGGCCCTGACACGGTTAATAGATGACTGACGGCAGCCCTGGCTACCACTGCACCCCCTGTAAATACGGCCCTGCCAGCTGAATCTCCATGTTCCCCGTTGGGATGTTCTTGCTGCCACCACATATATAACATATTACCATGTGCCAGTTACCATGTGTCATTTCCAATACCAGCGTCTTCTTATACACAAAGGGACCCCGTAGCAGATGCTACCACTGCACCTCGTATAGCTACGCAGTCCTCATCTTTTCAGTTAGCCATTGAAAGGAATGAATTATTTTAGCCCGTGAATTATTTTTCTGTGACTCTTAGAGCCAAATTCACTAAGTTGTTCCACATATCCATTTTACTCTCATGGAAGGTAATTGCAACTTCTCCACACCCGTGTTAGTATAAAAATTAACCTGAACATCATCTCCCATTGACCTTAACGGGGTTCGGCCCGAATTTCTCAAAATTTGGGTTAGGCCCAAACTCGAATTTTTTAATGCTCGCTCATCACTATACCTCAGTTTACTATTTTATTCCAGACAGTTCTTATTGAAACTGAAGTACTTTTATAAATTTATAGGAAATGGGACCCTAGGGCTAGATCTACACAGCATAAAACAAAATACTTATTGAAAACCAAATCTTATAACCGTTTTGAACCGTGAGTATTTTCTCAATTTTTTTGTCAAAATCTACCAGAATTCCGACCCTTTTTTGGGTGGTTTTCATTTTTTCGAAAACAGTTTTATCCAGCTCACCGGCATGTAGGTCGCACGGATCCACAAACACGATATCCAAAAACAAATGCAGGATGATCCAGCTTTCCCATTAAAATCGCTGCTTTATTAATTCATGTTGTAATAAGATCAGAGGAAGACAAAAAGACACTTATGCGTTTCAGGCCTCTACCGCATATCAGTGAAAGAATTTAAAACATTTCAACAACCAATCATGGCACTTAAAAGAGATCACATGGTATACATACAAAAGAAATACTGTATTTACGCAAAACGGGAGGATGACCACAATAATAATATAACAATAAAACATATATTTGTTAATAATGTAACACTAAGTCTGTATGTTTGTTTAAACCAATGATCCGCATCGGTCCTCAGCGAGTCCTATCGCAAGGATACGGTGGGCAATGCCATTCTCCATGCCTGCTCATGTCACCCTTCGCACAGCGTAAAATCTATTCTCTATGGGGAACATCTTAGACTGAAAAGAAATAATTCTAATGTTTCTACTTATGAAAATGAGACAAAAGCATTACATGTCAGATTAAAACAACGTCAATATCCAAATTGGATGCTACGTCTAGCTTATAATAAGGTTGCATCCATCTCTAGAGATAGTCTTCTCTCTCCAAAACCACATCACAATAGAGATAAACTGGCCCAAGTTATTTTCTCTACGTCTTATTCACAGAAATTTAAAGCTATTACTCAAATTATACATAAATATTTGCCTATTCTATATTTTGATTCTGGTTATCATAGAATTTTACAACAAGGTTTTAGATGTGATTCAAGAAAAGCTCAAACTCTTCGCCTTCATTTTACCATTATTGCATCAAGTAAAACCTACCTGGTTAAATTATCCAGGTTGTTTTAGATGTGCACGCACTAGATGCACATGTTGTAAGGTCTTAAGAAATACCTCTGATTTTGCGTCATATGTAACTTTGGGTAACTACGTTATTAAAGGTTACATTAATTGTAGCACCACTTATGTGTTATACTTAATTTTTTATGATTTATGCAAATTACAATATGTAGGCAGTACTACAAGTCAATTAAAAATACAAGTATGGGTTGTTATTTGTCTTCCGGTTTGCTTATCATTGACCCCATAGCATAAGAGTGCCCTGTTTACTCACTGACCGTCTTCCTCTTTTTTCCTCCCTCCTCCCCTCCTTTTTTTCCCCCCTACTTCTCCTTATTCTTTCCTCATTCCCGCTTTCTCTTCTTTCTCCTCGTTCACCCTCCCCTCATTCCCTCAAGTGATGGGCACTTTCCTCAATTTCTTAGAAATTCATCAGTGTTCGGTCAGCATGGTTTCCATGCTTACTGTAACAATCGATGCACAGTGATGCCAGTTAGCGTTTTTTTTTTTTTTTTGTATTACTAGCTGACATACAACTGGCAGGCAGTTTGATGGGTTATACTATCAATGTGGGTTTGCGAGGGTTTGCTTCTGAAAGGACCGATCAGGCCATCTTGGTCAGCCTTATTCCCAATTAAGTGGTGCACGACCTCATTGAAATATCTGGGCATCTGGCTATCGCGGCATCCACACATCTACTCAGAAAATATTAGCAAATATCTGGAGAAACTCGCCGCGACGCTACAGGGTTGGGCCAAACTCCCGCTCTCCTTTATTGGCATATGTAACCTGCTAAAGATGATAGAATTTCTGCGTCTGCTGTACATCTTCCACATGCTACCTATATATCTCAAAATCAAAGATGAAAAACTAATTCTGAAACACTATAGGTTATTCATCTGGAATAACAGGAGAGCCCGTATTTCAACCTATGTCTTATCTCAGCGTAAACTGAATGGAGGCCTGAACCTACCACATATAAAACTGTATAATCTAGCAGCACTGGGGAGACTTATCACTGACTGGGCACAAAATACCAACATCTTCACCGACTGCCACCTAGATCAGGCGTTTTGTCCAGGCATCTCTTTGATTAACTTTCTCCACTCTCCTTATAGCAGCTTATTACCTTCCGTAAAAGAAAACGTACTACTTATGCCAGTCTGGAGAACTTGGCGTAAGATCCAACAGTTAAAACATTTACACCCTGAACAGTCACTAACAGGCTCTATCTTGCAGAACCCATGTTTCCAGGAAGGCACCCCCCATAGGGTCTTTTACACATGGCATGAGCAAGGCCTAAGCATTTACATCACTTTGACAACCCCAATGCCAAGAGACCTCTCACGATACCGGAGCTGCAACAACTATATCTGACAATACTGACAATACTTTTTTAATCACTTGCAATTAACAAACTACTTACACAGAGTGATAGCGGACATGTCAGAAAAAGACTGGGACTCTGACTTTGATCGGACCCTGATCACACCTGTCACGAGGAAATCACACTTATCTAATATTTATGGTTATCTTTTAGAGGACATAAACTATGACCAGACTAACACTTGGAGTCTAGGAATCCTGCCCTGACACCGGAGGTGATCCTGTCGGCTCTGAAGGATGCGCATAAATATCTCCCCTCAGCCAAATACATTGAAATGTATCTTAAAATTATACACAATGCTTACCTTACTTCCATCAAAGGATACAGAATGGGTAAATACCCAACTGACAAATGTTTTAAATGTGCCTCCCCGGCAGCCGACTTGTATCACTGTTTGTGGGAATGCCCGATAATTGGGGAATATTGGGAGGAGGTCTCTAACTTTATAAAACGATGCCTGGTTCCCACTTTCTCGAGCAAGGTAGCCTGGGCTCTGTTTGGACATACAGACGGCACAATACATACTACTGGCCGAATGGAGCACCAACTGCTGCACGTGGTTGTTGCTGCTGCACGTAAAGCGATCCTTCAGGTATGGCTCCAGCCGTCGGGACCCACAATAGGATTATTTCAGGAAAAACTCTTCTTTTTGTTCCAGATGGACTGGGTGGAGGCAGCGCAACACAAAGAGCGTAGGATCAAAAAATTCTTTAATCTATGGGGACAATACATAGAAACCCTTTCACAAGACATAAAAACTAAACTAACCACTTGTTTTGGATCCACTACATGGTATTTGTCTAGGGAATTGGTCGGGGATGATCCAAAACACCTCCTCACCTAGCGGTTAACCCTTGATACTCTAGGATAATCATATATCTCTCAGCGACTGTCGCGGCTATTCAATCGACTGTTAAGGCGAGTGGACTTATAAGAGCCAGCCCACAACATACGGGTGCCATGTCTTTTCAGTACTACCAACCTGGATTAGATAACAGGATATCTCTTAATCAGACACAGAGGTTGCGACTCTGCTACACATACGAGGACATCTCTGGGGGGGGGAGACATACCACGGCGGGAGGGACTTTGAAGGTGATCTGAAAATATATGTCCTATAGTGGACAGCAACATTAAGTGTCAGTCAAGAAGTAAGGTACACCACTTTACTCTTTTGATGTGTTTGTTATGGTTATGGTTCCAAATGTATCTTACAGTACTTCATAATTTAAACCTGTTATATAGTATAAGATATAACACTTTGGTACTTTAGTTAAATAGTCATGAAAATAAGAAAATGTTAATTTCTTATCCAATGCAATAATCTTTGGCTATCCTTTTCTTGCATACTGTTAAGGTCTGTTTTCTATACCTTGATTGGATGCTCTGTATTTTACATTGGACTTTAATAAAAACAATATATTATATATATATATATATATATATATATATATATATATATATATATATATATATATATATATATAAAAATAGACTGTTTCATGAGATGCAGTTGAGTAATGCCTGGCGCATCATGAATCCAGAGGTTAGGGACTACACTTATTATTCTCCTCCTCACAAAGTATACAGCCACATAGACTATGTATTCCTCCAACATTCCCTACTCCTCAGGGTTAAGAATATTTCCATTGATGATATTTTGCTTTCAGATCACACTGCCTTACATTGTTTGATGTATGTGCCTAATGCCACGAGGAAATCCTTCTCTTGGAGGTTGAACGAAACGCTACTCAATTACTCTTTGTGCATCACCGAGCTTAAGTAATCTGTTCTGCGTTTCACGGAATATCATGCGACTGATGATACCCTCCAACACTTTAAATGGAAATCACTAAAATGCGTGCTCAGAGGTGTGCTCATAAAACATGGATCACGAGTGAAAAGAGAGGCGGTGGCTCGCCTATTAGATCGGCTGCACGCACTGGAATCGCAACATAAACGGTTGGGGGGTGAGGACATCTATAGGGAGCTTCTCCAGGTCAAACATGAGGTTCATAAGGTGCTTGAACAGAAAAACAAAAGATACAAACAGTTCTATGCCCATTCTTTCTATGAATGGAGCAACAAACCTTGCAGGATGCTGGCCAGAGCACTAAGAGACAAGAGGGCGTCCTTGTTCATTTCTTCGATAAAGGCAAAAAAGCGAAAGTGACACGCTTCACTTCAGAGATCTTGGAGGCATTCTGCACATATTATCATGATCTGTATAACCTTCCCAAACCATCCCTGTTGTCATGTCCCTGTAAATTAGAGAATCCTTGAAAAACACCAGGTTGGATACACTGCAAAATTCTATAAATCACTTTGCGAAGAGCTGATGGGCCCCATGTTGGCTTCTTTCAACTCCTCTTCCTTCTACGACAATCCACCTTCACACTTCCTCTTAGCATATATTACGGTCATCCCAAAAGAAGGAAAGGATCCCCTTTCCTGTACTAGTTACAGACCAATCTCCTTGCTCAATGTTGATGCGAAACTGTTCGGCAAACTATTAGCAATGAGACTGAACACCATTCTACAGACCTCATTGGTCTAGACCAAGTGGGTTTTGTCCCCACACGTGAAGCGCGTGATAATACGCTAAAAACCCTTTCCATTATTCAGCACATGAAAGGGAACGGTGTGTCAGGGATGTTGCTTTCACTAGACACTGAGAAAGCGTTTGACAGAGTTGATTGGTCCTTTTTACAAGTGGTCCTGAGGAATGTGGGTCTTGGTCCCCTGATGTTGCAAAGGATTATGGCCTTATATCGTAATCCCTGTGCCCAAATCCAGATTAATGGCACCCTTTCTGGCCCGGTCCCGATCCGCAATGGCACCAGACAGGGATGCCCCCTCTCACCCATATTATATATTTTAGTGATGGAGCACCTGCTACGCGACATTAGACTTAACCCAGACATTAAGGGAGTCCAAGTGGGAGGTTCACAGTATAAATGTGCTGCCTATGCGGACGACTTCTTATTATACATTACCCAACCACTTTCTTCCCTGCCTAGTCTGATGTCTTCGCTGAAACTATTTGGAGCCTTGACTAATTTTAAAATAAATTTAACCAAATGTACTGCACTGAGCATAAATCTGGAGGAGCCGCTGGTAGCTAGGCTGAAGAGGGGGTTCTCTTTTACTTGGTCCAATCGTGCCCTTCCGATCCCCTTCCGATCCCCAGGAGCTGTTTGAGCTCAATTTTATGTCCCTAATGGGTACTATATCCACGGACCTGGGGCGGTGGAAAGTCCGAGATTTCTCCTGGCTAGGCAGGATAAACATAATTAAAATGAATATCCTGCCCTGCCTCCTGTACCTCCTACAGGCCACGCCATGCTTTCTGCCTACATCGTTCTTCAAGTTAGTTGATAAGCAGCTAAGACATTTCATATGGGCAGGTAGAAAAGCCAAGATTGCAAAACAGATTCTTATACGGGAAAGACAGGATGGTGGGCTTGCCTTGCCGGATATTAAAGGGGTTTTGCCACAATGTAATGTTGACTTGGGATCCTCCAAAATAGGTATTTAATCACTTTTCTAAATATATGTGATTACAAAAATTGCAGCCTGAGAGAGCTACAGGCTGCCTTACCTGCCCTTAGTTACTTAAAAGCTTCGATTAGATACGACCTGACAAGAGCTGCTGGCCAGGCTTGCGCAGAGCACACTTATCTGATGAAAGGGAGCTGAAGAAGCTTTCAAGGCAACGGGTAGAAATATGTTGTGTTTTGTATACAGAATCCACTAGTTGTAGTGTGATAATCTGAGTGAACATTTCACACGATCGTGTGCATGGCTCTGTGCTCTGGGCTGTGTCTCTCGCTCTCTCAGCTCAGAGTGGTTTTGTTTACATTTGCTTCTTAGCAGATAAGGCACGTCCTGGCAAAACCCCTTTAAGGCTTACTCTCTGGCAACCGTTGCAGTTCGGCTAGTTGATTTCCATCAACATCACTCCACGAAATTGTGGGTGCGGTTGGAGGAAAATATGCATAAAGCCTCACTCGCGTGCCTCCCTTGGCTACCCCTGTCCTCGCTTTCAAAGAGGCTTATACTCAAACTTCCCTGGGTGGCTAGGCACACCATACAGGCCTGGTGTACATATGGCACTTCTCGTGGATTATTCTCGCCTGGAGGTCCGTTGACCCCGATAACAGGAAACCCGGCCTTGGGACTGGTTTGCCCTGCCTCTGTTCTCCCCGATGGGTCTTACAGGAGACCATTGCTGTTTGCTGATGTGCTTGCCACTCAGGGACTGAAAACCAGGAGGGAAATTAATGACGCCTTCTCATCTCTTGTCTTGACTTGGTATGGTTATATGCAGATCGCATAATATTAACTCATAAAAGCGTCTTAAATTTTCACAGGCCCTTAACCCCCTTGGAGACGATCTGTATGACCAGCCCCCCTGGTGGACATTTAGGGTGACATGTATGATCGGGAGTTGCACCTGTTTTCTGGTGAAAACGGCGCCTCACCGATCCGACTCCCTTGTCGGGCGCAGTGATGCAGTGTTAGGCGCAACCTTCGACACTTTCGGATGCGCCTAACATGAAGGGGCGTGCAATGGGCGTGGTGTGGGCGTTCTGGGGCGGGACGCACCACATTCGAATACTCTCACCACATTCGAAATTAAAGAAATAAAAATAAATTTATTGAATTAATATTTATTAGTTTATTTTCGTTACATCCATGTTATTGTTCATTTTATATACACATCGGCACAACTTTGTAGAACTCTATGAGATAAGTAGCTCACCCGCTGATTGGCTAAGCAGGACGAGCCCCTCTTCCCCCCAACCAATCACAGTACTAGAATATTTCCCATAGACAGTAATAACTTTTAGGGCGCCCTTCTATTGCGCCCTTCCTGCTCCACTCAAAATAGAAGCAATACATATGATTGGTGGATTCATATCTGCCGCCTGGTCTCAACCAATAAGCTCTTTTCTGCCTTTTTTACTGTATTTTGAACTGTCCCGCCTTTTCATTTGATTGGTCAACACTACTCCATAGATTATAATGGTTCACTTTCGCTCCTATTCTGATTGGTTGGTTTCTGCCAACCAATTAGAAGCGCTTACAGAATTTGAATTACTGTATTTCCCGGCAATTTACAATATCGCAATTCCTGGTGTAGCACCAGTCTCGGCGACAAACGCGTTGTTAGGGATTTGATTGATGTATGTTTATAAAAGGTTTGAGCTCTTTTTCAGATAATATTTTACACCTAATAAAAAAACATTTTTTTTAATATACTCCATGGCCGGGCGAGAGCCGGATTTTATTCCCCCACTTCCAAAGACTAAAAAAGGGGGGGGCAAAAGTAGCTCGCGCTTGTTTGGGCCCGGATAGCCAACCCCCGTTTGTCACAATCACTCTTCTTACCTTTTTTACTGTTTTTTGAATCCCCCGTTTTTTCTTTTGTTTTGGTCAATATTCTCCATGGGTTTAAAGGGGGTCCTGTCGCTCCTATTTTGATTGGCGGTTTTTATGCGCCAATGAGAATGCTTACGAATTTGAATTACGTTTTTTCCGGCAATTTTTAAATACCCCAAATTCCTGATGTTGGCCGGGGGTGATGGCGACAAACGCGTTGTTTTGTTTTATTTATTATTTTTATAGAAGGTTTTACTCTTTTACGAAAATGTTTTAAATTTAATAAAAAACGTATTTACTAATACTCCACCGCACGGCGCTGAGATTTCGTCCCCCCTTTCCCCCCAAAGATCAATGGAACAAAGTAGCCGCGTCTGATTAGGGGATACCAAGCCCCCCGCTACCCCCAAAACCCTCGCTTTTTTGTTTTTTACTGTATTTGAACTGTCCCCCCCCCTTTCTTTTTGATTGGTCAATACTTCTCCATAGGTTATAAGGGGTCCTGTGTCCTTTCGTTTGGTTGGTTTCTGCCGAAAAATGGAAGTGCTCTACAGAATTTAAATTACTGTTTTTCCCCGGGCAATTTTTAAATATCCCAATTTTCCTGATGTTGCCCCTTTATTTATTTTTTGTTAGGGGTTTTTTAAAATGTTTTTTTTCTTAGAAGGTTTGAGTCTTTTTCAGAATGTTTTACACTGTAAAAAGATTTTTTTTTTTTTTCTTTCCAGCCCCACGGAGCTGAGATTTATTTTTTTGAGCGATCTTTTTAATTTTTTACTTTAATTTTTTAAAGATTTCCCCTTTTTCTAATTTAATCGTTTTAAACTTTTATTTTTTTCTTTTTCATTCATTATTTTTGAAAGACAACCTTTTTTTTTATTTACAAAAGTTTAATGATTTCTCGTATTTCAGCCTGTTCCCAATGGGGAATAAAGTTAGGGCAAGTCCCGTGGCCAAATCCCCCCGGCCTCACCATGAGGGTAGGGGGTTTTTTTACCGATGTATGAGCACACCCCCCCGGGGCGAATTTTGGGGCAGTTCCCATTTTCGCCAAGTCCCGCACTGCGCCCCCCACATGGCGGGGGGTGGACTTACACCCCGGGGTTTGAGCGACCCCCGGCCGCTGACATACTTCGCAGTTTTTTTACTTTTTAAACGCTCGAAAAAGTGGCTTCGACCCCCAGGATTCATACATGTCGCCCTTAGTCTCTAAAATATACGAATTGATTATTATCTCCCTGGCAAACGCTAAACCCACATATCAGTCTAGTTGGGAAAGAGAATTGGGGATAGCTATCTCAGAGGAAGATTGGCAGAAAGCTAGTATTCTGGCCTACAAATCCATTGTGGCCTGTAGACTACAAGAGCTGACTTTTAAGGTACTCTCTCGATGGTACAGGGTCCCATCGCTTTTAAGCACCATCTATCCTTGGGTCTCTAGTGTCTGCTGGAGATGTGGGAGGGTGGAGGGGAATATGTCTCACATCTGGTGGGGATGCCCAGCGATACAGGCCTTCTGGTCCGAAGTATTACGGGTCATAGATTTGGTCACGGGTATCAGGTTGCGAAACGATCCTTCAGTGGTAGTTTTGCAAATAATTCCTCTACCCCTACATGTACTGAAGGGTCATATACTCATCTTTATGCTCAGTGCAGCTGTGGAGGTCAACGGAAGCTCCCTCCTTATCTGCTTGGTTTAGCGAGCTCTCTTCTATCCAGCGTATGGAAGAGATACGTGCTGAGCATAATCAGACCCAAGATAAGTTTGTAGCTACTTGGTCGAGCTGGCTGATCTTCTGTGGCTCACCGGATTATGTCCAGGCCTTAATGTCTTAGATGCTAGTACCTTTAAAGGGGGAGTTCGGATACTTGCAGGATTATGTGATGAGTGTGCAGTACGGATGACCGTTTCCTATATTACTTAGGGAATCCCCCACGCTTTCTATTTTATGACTCTATTCGAGCTAACCAATCCTCTCCATGTTGTGGTCGACAGCAGTTATGTGTTCCTTTTGCGTCATTATTTATTTTTATTTATTTAACTTTTTTATTTATTTATTTTTTTTCTGCAATCTGTTATTGTATAACTGTATTTTATTAAGGTAATTTAAATAGTCAACCAGCATGTAAGAACAAATTTTCCACAGTACACTAAGACAGTCATGAAAAGTAGAAAAAAGGACAACAGTATAAGTATAGAACACCTTGTGCACCTAAAGAAGTCCCAACCATCTTTTCTTCACCTACACCAATAGGTCTGGAGATCAACTCAGGAAGAACGAAGCTTATCTATCGACTCCCTAACTGGCAGGAGTCTTATAGTTTAACCACTGGTGATGTATAACATAACCTTAGGTACCAATATAAGTAAAACTAAGGGAATACACTCATGATTTTTGCTCAAAAACCAATATTTATTATACCTATAATATTTTATAACTAATCGTACAGTCAAGACTGAAACCCTAGGAATGTACATTAGTCAAACAATGGGATAGGAACCACTCCTCCTCTCCTCAAGAGCCGCAATTAAGCAGCATCAATTTGAATCGAGTAGATATCCAGGGCCTCCATAAACCCTGGAACTTATCCATCTGGTTGTTTAGGAGAGCTGTGAGGTATTCCATTCTGCGAACATCCTGTACCCTTTTAAAAAGATCATCATCAGAGGGAGGAATGGGGGATTTCCAGCATCTAGCAATCAGGCTAGAATATGCAGAGCCATCTGCATCTCAGCTTTCCCCACAGCATGTGGTGTCAGATTCAATAAGAAAAGCTTTGGATCTAGCGAAAAATATAAGCCCAATACATCATGTAGGAGATCCCGTACCTTAATCCAAAAAGGCTGAATAAACCCACAATCCCAATAAATGTGAAAAAGGTGTGCTCCCCCATTCCGACACCTCCAGCAATGATCTGATACCGTAGGATTGAATTTATGGTGTATGGTACCAGAAATATAGGATCTTGTACTGATTTTCTTTGTACAATGCGCAGATAGAAGACTTAGACGCTCTCTTCCAGATGGCCCTCCACTCCTCTAGGGGAATGCTCGTACCCAAATGCCTATCCCACCGGTCCATATATTTGTGTCTTGGAGGATTCTCTGGGTCTGAGACACATAACATCTGATAAATGGCAGAGATAAGTCCCTTAGTAGATGTGCCTGCTTTACAGATCCTCTCAAAGTTAGTTGGGGGGATACCTTGTCAGCCTGAAGTACTTGACGCATGTAATGGCCAATTTGTAGATATGAGTAGAACCCTTGGTCTGACAACTGAAAAGACGATTGTATCTCTTCAAAGGACATTAGTTTCCTGGTCCTACCATTAACAATATCCGCAAATCTGAATAGTCGCTTGTCAAACCAGGGCTTAAAGCTGGCCGTTGACAAGCTGTCTGGAAGGAGGGGGTGAAACAGAAAGGACGTCATCGGCGAGGCCTCAGAGCACAAAGAGAAACGTTTGGAGCAAAGTCGCCACACATTCCTCAAGAGGGTCATGGGGCCTAATAGCTTTCTGTCCAGGTGTATTTCAGAGGTGTTCCACAGCAAGGAGTTAGGGTGTACAGGAGCCATCCAGAGTTTTTCGATCTCTACCCAGACTGTGTAGGCAAACAAGGCTGACCATCCCGGAATTCTTCGTAATTGGGCTGCCCAAAAATATTTAATTATATTCGGGACCCCCAAACCCCCTGCCGACTTTGGCGCTAACAGCACACTCCTTGGGACCCTATGTCGCCTTCGTGCCCATATAAACTGGATTATAGCAGCCTGCATAGCCCTAAGTTCCCACATGGGGACCTGCACCGGAAGGATTTATGCTATCTATCATACATGAAAAAACTTTGAGACTCTCGGTTCACATATCTTGATCAGAACATGTTTAAGCTGCCCGACTTTTAAAGTGGTTCAAAAGGGCAGTCCTATCCTACTTTTTCCCCTCAATCGAGCCT